>JAODAL010016744.1:0-79767 GCA_025379985.1 Phyllomedusa bahiana | reverse complement strand
CACCCACAGAAAAAAAACGTTTAAATTTAACCCCTGGATGTAAATTCGCAAAAGAATTGAGCACCCAAAAAATGAAGTGGTATTTGATTGTAAAAACGCTTTTTCTTTAAATGAATACAACAGGAACTGGCTTAGATCCCCCTTGGATATTCAATGTGCTGTGAGCAGATAGCATTAAAATGTATATGCAGCTGCAGTGGACGCACACTGGACTTCAGATCCAATACCCCAAAAAATGAGAAATAGAACAGAGAAGCAGTCTCTGAGACAAGCTGAGACACCCCCAAAAATCGATGTATAAAAATCAGTTCTTCAGTAAGAGCTATCGCTATCACAATCAGCCGCAGCAGCACCTTCCCTGATCAGTACAGTGAGAGGAGTGTGAGCTCCCAGCGTGAGGTCACGCGGTGACATCACAGAATCCCGCCGGTCTCTGATTGGCTTCATCTCTGCACATGTCATGCAGGCTATGCCCTTCTTCCTCCTAGAGTGCTTTGCCCCAATGTAACGCCATGTGCTCACAGCCATTTTATCAATCAAAAGCACACTTCGTTCGGCCCCGAAGTACCCCAAAGTTCGACTTCGTTCCGAACCGAAGTTTTCCTGAAATTCTAAACGAATTCCACTTCGTTAGAATCGATTCGCCCATCTTTACTTACAATAGGATACAGAACTTTTCTACTCACCGCAGGTGTATTTCATAGGTGCAAAAACCACCTTTTATTATCCGTACACAATTTAGTTAGGTTTTTTTCACTTTGGCGCAGCCCATTTTTGTTCAAAGACCCACCTTGTACTTACATTAGGATACAGAAATTTGCTAGTAATTGCTGTTGTATTTCATAGGTGCAAAAACCACCTTTTATTATCAGTACACAATTTAATTACGTGTTTTTCACTTTGGCACAGCCCAGTTTTGTTCAAAGACCCACTTTGTACTTACAATAGGATACAGAACTTTTCTAGTCACCGCAGGTGTATTTCATAGGTGCAAAAACCACCTTTTATTATCCGTACACAATTTTATTAGGTTTTTTTCACTTTGGCGCAGGCCATTTTTGTTCAAGGACCCACCTTGTACTTACATTAGGATACAGAAATTTGCTAGTAATTGCAGGTGTATTTCATAGGTGCAAAACCCACCTTTTATTATCCGTATACATTTCAAATAGGTGTTTTTTTTACTTTGGTGCGGCCCAGTTTTGTTCATAGAGCCACCTTGTACTTAAATTTGAATACAGAAATTTTGTAGTTACTGTTGGTGTATTTCATTGATGCAAAAACCACCATTTGTTATCCGTATAACATTTAAATAGCTATATTGCACGTGGTGCGGCCCTAGTTTTTTTCAAATATCCACGTTGTACGACAATTCTGATAGAAACATTTTCTAGCAACTGTTCTCGTTTGTCATTGCTGCAAAAAACGCAATTTCTCATCCGTGTAACTTCTGAATAGTTTTATTGCGCTTGATGAATCTCATTTTGGCGCAGATAGCGCACTTGTATGATAGTTTGTTGAAAACTATCAATTCCTAGTCCTTCTGGGCAATTGTAAATCCCTGGGACTGAAGGAAGAACACTGTTGATTTTTTCTTCCACCAGACCGCATTTCACAGGTATTCGCTAGAAACCTTTCAGTTTCTAATCCTAGTTGGCTGTAGGAAATTAGTGGGATTTAAGAATAGCTGTGATTTGCCGTCTTTTAATAAGAGACTGTCAAAAACTCTTCCATACTTTCTTAAATTTTTAACTTTATGAACATGGAGCGAAATACAGGTGGTAAGCGAGCAAAGAGGGGTGTAGGACATGGAGGTAGAGTACGAGAGAAGGTTCTCCTTCCAGTGCTGGCGACAACATGCAAGCCAGCGGATCATCGGTTGCAGGACCGTCAGGCCTGTCATCGTTGGATCGGTGTCCTGTGAATCTCAGTAACGAACAGCGTCGCCAATCTGTTCTGCAGTGGTTAATGCAACCTGCATCCAGTAGTCTTACCTCGTCGTCCTCCCAGTCACGGCCACAAATGTCGTCATCATCATCCTCAGCATCCGTCCAACATGAAGCGAAGGCAGCCCAAATGTCATCTCGTGTACCCACCACTGTGGATAATCCATTTTCTGAAGACCTCTTTGATGACAAAATGCGGTTGGGGTCAGAAGGCATGTTAAAAGATCAAAAGGCCAAAGAGGATGATTTTAAAACTTGATTAGGCTGTGCACATCCAAAATATATTTTGAAAAACGTAAGCATAGGTGCACACTGGCAAGGCAATAGCATATATCTAATACAAATATCAGTGGCACACTAAAAACTAAGTAAAACATCAAGGTATATAGGAATTTTTGAAAATGCATTGCTGCTAAGGAAATATGAAAACCTGGGAATCTTAGGGCCACATGTATAAATCCCGCCGGGTCGGGGCGCACCTTTCCCCCATTTTTCCGAGGAATCTGCCCCTGTTTTGTCGGGGCCGGAGCGGTCATACATACAATGAAACCGCCGCGCCTCCCCTGTTTTTTTAGGCGCGGGGGCCGAGGCGCAGTGGGGGCCTGCGCTAATTTTTTCCCGCGGAGTATGGGGTATACATGGGGGAAAAGTCTGCCGCGCCTGGCCAGTGTTGGGGGGCCCGCAGTGAGGGAACGAGGCGCAGTGGGGCGCTGCGCCTATGATTCCCGCCGGGGTAGGCACTCATCATGGGGGGGAAAAGTTCCCTGCGCCTCGCCATGTGGGTGGGCACAGTGCGGGGACAGGGGCGCAGGCGGGACTTAGGCGCCTGCGGGACTGCGCCGAAAAACATTCCGTGCGAACAGGGGGAACACGAGAAATCTTTTCCAATGTCGGTGGCGGATAGAATCAAAAAGCCTTTATAAAGGCTTTCAACATTTCAAAAAAGGTAAACCTCAAAATAAAAAACCCATAAAACAAATTATTTCCAATACCTAATTCAAAAATTTAGGATTTGGAAAATTTGCCGGGAAATACAAAAATTTAAATTCAGAAAACATTTGATTGGGCGGAAAAACCCGGGCCCAAACAGAATAGGAGCGACAGTGAACCATTAAAACAAAGGGGGAATTTTAGACCAATCAGAATCCACGCGGGGTAGTTTTAAAAAACAGTAAAAATCTGAAAAAGCTGATTGGTTAAGCTACCGGGACTTGGCAAAACAGCCAATCAGAATAGGGGCGACAGAGACCCATTTAGCCTATGGAAATTATTGACCAATCAAAAAGGAGTGAAAAGAAAACCCTTTTAGTCTATAGAATTTGACCAATCGAATCCACGCCGGGAAAAACATAATTCAAATTGTTTTTAAACTCTTTTTCATTGGCGGCAGAAGCCAGCCCAAACAGAATAGGGCGACAAATCCCTTTATCCCATGGGGAAGTTTGGACCCCTCAAATCAGAGGCGGGGCAGTTCAAAATAAAAGTAAAAAGACAGAAAAAAACTGATTGGGTGACTAGCGGTGGTTGGGTATCCCCCCCAAACAGAGCGGAGTTTCTTTTCCCATTATAGTCTATGGAGAGATGGGGGCTCTGAAAATTTTGGGGCTCAGCGCCTGCCATAAGTATTATCAAAAAAAGATTTTAATAATGTAAAAACATTACAATAAAAAAGCCCAAACCCCTTTTTAAATAAAAAGTTAAAAACCCGAAAAACGCGTTGCGCCGAGACCGGGATTTATGGGAAAAATTTCAATAGAGAGAATTGCCGGGGGGGGAAAACAGTAATTCAAATTGTTTAAGCTATTCTCATTGGGGCGGGATAAACCACCAACAGAATAGGAGCACAAATCAATTTATAAATTTTTTTGGGGCATGTTGCTGGAATACAGCTATAATCAGGGCCTTTTAAACAGAAATGTGGTTCTTTGTGGATTTCCCTCACAAATTTTTTAAAAGGGCTGAAAAGTCATTTTTATAATTTTTTGGGTCATGTGCTTTGAAAAGCAGCAAAAAAACCGGTCTACATTCCTCTTTCCAAAAGAAAGGGCCCCTTTAAAAACTTTTTTTAAAAGATCATTTTTACTGCATTTTTATTCTCGTTCCCAAAAGTCATTTTTCTTTGGTTTTGCAGTGTGGGACTGTAAAAAACCCAGTTTCTGACAAACCTATTCCATTTATTCACTTTAATTTTAGAAGTTTTTGCATTGTCAATGGTTTTGGGGGGATGTTGCTGTGAGATACAGTAAAAAATTTTGGCCTTTTTTAACAGAAATGTGGCTTTAAGTGGCATTTCCCCTCCAATTTTTTTAAAGTGGCGGAAGTATATTTTTTAATTTTTTTTGGGGTCGTTACTGTGGAAAGCTATAATCTGGGGCCTTTGAAAAAGAAATTGGCTTCTAAAAATGGCTTTTTTCCCCCCCAAATTTTTTAAAATGGTAAAAAGTCATTTTTTAAATTTTTGGTCATTTCTGCTTTGAAATGCAGCAAAACACATCCCCATTATAAAAAAATTTGGGGTCAACAACTTTGTTCTTTAAAATTTTCCAAAATGGCTCAAGGGTTGTTTTTAATTTTTTGGGGGGATTTGCTGTGAAAAAGCAGCTAACTGCAGGTCCTATTCTAAAAAAAAAGTGGTTTCTAACAGACATTTGTTCTTCACAATTGAAAGGGGCTCAAGGGTCATGTTTTTAAATTTTTGGGGGCATTTTTGCTGTGAAATGCAGCTATACTAAGGTCCTATTGTAAAAAAATGTGGTTTCTAACAGACATTTGTTCTTAAACAATTGTCAAAAGTGGCTCAAGGGTGATGGTGCTGTCAAAAACAGGAATAGGTAGGAAAATGTTAATGGACACATATGCAAAATGACTTGTTTTTTGCAAGATCTTTAACATAGCTAGCAATCCCTGTAGTGAGACAACCCATTTAATACAATAAAAAAAAGAGAAATAAAGACGTGGTGGGATTCCATCCTATTTTAAAAATGTATTTTCTAGATTTAAACTACTAAAAAACTGGCATGTAAAAAATAGCTGATATAAATATTCCCCTGGCCCAGGACAGGTATAGTCAATGTCCAGTTCAACTAAAATGGTGGTTGAAAGATTCCTTTTACTTTCACTTTTTAATATGTGGGTCAGACAGGTTTAATGGTCATACTGTGGTACAGAACAGGTATAGTCAATGTCCAGTTCATCTAAAATGGTGGTTCAAAGACTCCTTTTTTCGGCACTTTTTAAATCTGGGGGTCATGCGGTTTGGGGCTCATGCTGTGGCCCAGGACAGGGATTTGTCTATGTCCAGTTCAACTAAAATGGTGGTTGAAAGACTCCTTTTTTCCGGCACTTTTTAATTTTGTGGGTCAAAAAGGTTTAATGGTCATACTGTGGTACAGGAAAAGATATAGTCAATGTCCAGTGAACTAAAATGGTGGTTGAAAGACTCCTTTTTCCGGCACTTTTTAATCTGTGGGTCATACTGTGGTACAAGACAGGGATAGTGAATGGTCTGTGACTTTTTTTCTGTGGCTTTTATAAAGTGTGTTGCCTAAGATGTAGCACGTATCCAGTTTACTGTTGTGGATGTTAATTCCAGCTTCCCAGCCCTGTTTGGGTGTAAGAATGAAGGTGTTTTTCCTCTTCCATAGACTTTAATGGTCATCAGTGATAATCTATTATCGACTATCGGAAATCGTCTTGATAATTGACAATATTGACTATCGACCCGATGACGATAGTCGACGTAATCGCTCATCACTAGTTATCACTCCTCCAGTTGTGTTGAAGGTCCGCTCAGAGATGACGCTGGCTGCTGGACAGGATAACACCTCTTGGGGGGGGCAGCAAGCTCGGGGCCCTTCATCCATTTTTGGATACCCCGAATAATTGGGTCCCGGGAAAATTTTTTCCCAAAAAAATCAGTGTTAGGTCAGAAGTGTGGGCATGATCTTTTAACCGGGCTCTGTGTGGTCTTATTTGGCCCTGCTTCAGGCGTTGGTGAGGTGGAAAAAGAAAATTTCCATGGTCCCCCATTAGGGTTCGCCACAAAGCCCTAATTGCTATGGGTACTTGGGACTTTGCTGCAACTTTCTGCGTTTTTCCCTGGACTTTAGAAAGTGAAGTAAACGCAAAAGCTTTCCCAGTTAATTAAAGACATGGTCTCAAATTTTCCCGCATTTCTGCAATTTTTTGGGGGGGTGGAAGGAAAGTTTCAACTTTCACTTTGTAACGGGGATCAAGGTGGGTGGCCACCCAGTAACTGGTGTTCATTTTGATGGCCTGAATGCGATGAACATGTTGGAGGAAATGGAGCATCCAAGCACTCATGTGAGAGATGGAGCCATGAGTTCACAAGCCTTGTGGTCGAGGGGCACTAAACACATCTTCCTCGTTTTCCACCTCCGCCTCTAATCCGTGACAAGCTCTTCCAAGGCAGGGACATTAGTACTGTCGGTGTCCAGCCATGCCTCATCCTCCTCCTCCGCTTCCTCCTCCTCAGCTTCAACACAGCCCTGACTTGCCTCAGATGATGTACCCTGAGAACTGAGACGCCGCCCTGCACCAGCTCTGGACCCCCGAAGCACCGCCTAATGAAGACCTATAAAGTTGTGAAACTGTCGGGCCTTCTTGATCCTGCTGTTTGAGAGTGTCCAACACTTGTTCCAGAACTAATATCACCACTATGGTCATGCTGACAATGGCATTGTCCTCACTGACCATTTTGGCTTCTTCAAAACTTGCAAGGAGGGTTCAGAGGTCTTTCACCTGCTTCCACTCTCGATGGCTTAACACCCCGAGGTCCGCACCGCTGCTTGTCAGGCCATGCGCCACTTCATGCTGCGTAATTGCATTACGCTGCTGTCACAATTGCCGTAGCATGTGGAGGGGGGAATTCCAGCGTGTTGTCACGTCAACAATGAGACGGTTGACGGTGAGGCCATGATGACGCTGTAACGCAGCCAGCCGGGACAAAGCCGGGTGCGAGTGCCGGAAGTGTGAGCTCAGACCTCGAGCCTTCCTCAGCAGGCAGTCAAGACTGCCTGCACTTTAGAAATTTCTGGACGACGAGGTTCATGACGTGTGTCAGGCAAAGGATGTGCTCCAGCCTACCGATCTTAAGGGCGGCAAAGAGATTTCGGCCATTGTCGCACACCACCTTGCCTGGTACCAGGTTCTTGTCACTCAGCCACTGCTTGGTCTTGTTGTGCAGAACAGTCCACAGCTCTTGACCTGTGTGTTGACGGTCTCCAAGACATTAATTTCAACACGGCCTGGTTTCTCTTGGCACGTGATGCTACCCGTGGACCTTGGGGGACAGAAACCTGCACCATCCCTGCGGTTTGTGTGCGCCAAGCCTGAGAGCCACCGTCATCACCAAAGACATCCGCCTAACTCACCCAGTGAGCTGTCAGAGAGATGTAGCAGCCTTGACCGTGCTTACTAGTCCATGTATTGATGGTCAGATGGACTTTGCTGGACACAGATGCAGCCACCACGCTGGAGATTTTATCTGACACGTGGCTGGCCAGGGCAGGGACGACTTTTCGGGAAAAGAAATGCCTGCTCGGCATCTGGTATTGGGGGCAGGCAAGGACCATGATGTAGCGGAACCCATCTGTGTCCACCAGATGGAAGGGCAACATTTCCAAGGCCAAAAGCCTGGCAATGCCGACATTCAGGCTTTTGGCTTTGGGATGGTTGGGGTTAAAGCGTTTCTTCTGCTCCCTCACCTGATACAAGGAAGGCTGGCTGCTAGACTGAGCGCTGTACGGCATGCAGGTGAAACTGGTGGAAGGAGAAAGGTTTGGCTATGTCTCTGGCGGTGCTGGTGGTACTTGGGCGACGGTGTGTGGCACTGGGGCTGATCCTTGCTCATGCCTCTGAGGAACATGGGCAGCAGAGGAATACTTAGTCTTGGAAGTGGCGGAGGAGACAGAGGGTGTGACAGTGGTTGGAAGCTCAGGACATGTGTGGCCTTTTTTCGCCAAGTGATTCCTCCATTTCAATTCATGCTTTCGCTGCATGTGAATATTCATGTTCATGGTGGTTAACCACTTTAGATTCTTCCCTCTACCTATGCGTTGACGGTAAACCCAGCATATGACGTCGCTGGGCGCATCTGAAGCTTGATCGAAAAAGGCCCAGGCTTCACAGGTCCTGGACCTTTTCGACAAAGATAAGCTAGTAGCGGTGTTTCCGCTGCCAACACTGATCATGGCTGGTGGATTTATCTCACCGGGCTTGTGCAACCGCCCTCTACCTTTCTGAGGCTGCACCCATACCAACACTACCCCATCATCTTCCTCCTCGTCCACTGATGAGGTGCTCACAAGCAAATGCTGCTGAAAAGACCACGTTGGATCTGTAATGTCATTATCAACATCATCATCACAGGTGACTTCCTCGTCCGGACAGACTACATCCTGAAGCTGAGGCCTAAAAACCACAGGCACTGCAAGGCGTTGCCGACCACTCGGGATTTGACTGACCAGCTTCCTTCTGCTCTGAGGGCATCAGTGATTGGGCGTCAGAGCAGACAAAATCATCCTCTTTGGCCTCTTAATCTTTAGAAATGCCTTCTGACCCCAACCGCATTGTGTCATCAAAGATCTCTTCAGAACATGGATTATCCACAGTGGTCTGTCTGTACATGGGTTGACATTTGGGATGCCTTTGCTTCAGGTTGTATGGATGCAGACGATGATGATGACGACATTCGTGGCTGGGAGGACGAGGAGGTAAAACCGTTGGATGTAGGTTGCGTTAACCACTGAAGAACAGATTGGCGACACTCTTCATTACTGAGATTCACAGGTAATTGACCCAGCGATGACAGGCCTGACGGTCCTGCAACTGACAATGTGCTCGCTTGCGTGTTGTCCGCAGCAATGGAAGGAGCACCTTCTCTCGTACCTCTAGCTCCATGTCCTACCCCCCTCTGTGCTCGCTTACCACCTGTAGTTCACTCCATGTTCAGAAACATAAATATTAAAAAGATCTAGAAGATTTTTTCACAGTCTCTTATTGAAAAACTGTACTGCACAGACAGCAAATCACAGGTGTTCTGAAATCCCCCTAATTTCCAACTGCCAACTAGGATTAGAAACAGAATTGTTTTTATCGAATATCTGTGAAATGTGGTCTTGTTGAAGAACAATAACACCAAATCAACAGTGTGCTACCTTCAGTCCCTGGGATTTACAACCGCAATTTAGGACTAGCAATTTACTTTTTCCTACAGATTTTCTAAGAACTGCGGTCTTTTCTGACAACTGACAACCAGTTGTAGAAATAGAAATGTTTTATACGTAACATGGAATAAATGTGGTCTTTTCCAACAAATGACAACCAGGAGTAAAAAAATCTAATTGTTCTATAAATTATCTAAAACTGGGGTTTTTTTTTGGAAAAATTGAAATCCCCGGTTTTTGGGAAATAAAAAAATTTTGGGTGTATTGCAGCATAGTTTTCCCCAAAATACGCTGTTATGTTCACACACAAATTTTTTTGGTTTCTGTATTTTGGGCGCAAAAATCCCCTTACAAAAACCTTGACATAGGGGCCAACTTTTAATGGAAAACCCATTGCTCCCCACTGAAACTAAAAAATTTACCTGTTTTTTGGGAGAATAAAATTAGTGAGAGCTTTCAAAAAGGGACCCCATTTGGCCACAGTTTTTTTCTTTTTAAAAAAAACATCCCCGCAGTTAATGGGGGCATAAAAAAATGCCTTTATGAAGGGGCAGCCCTACTAAGCAAAACTTAAAACGGGCCCCCGGGCCCCGATTTTTTTGGGACCATAGAAAAGGGCCCCTAACCGGGAGTAAAATAGTTTAAAAATTCAAATAGAAAGTTATTTCAAAATGAGAGATAAACGAACGTGAAAGATCCCAAGGAATTTACACCCCAACAACCTGGGGCCCCCACCCCCCCCTATTACACTGGGGGGGGCCCAAAAGGAAAACGCAGAAAAAAAAAAAAGGGGGTCCCTTTTTTAAAACCGTGTTTAAGACTAAAAAAAGGAGAAATATAAAAGCGGGAACGTAAACCCCCAAAAAAAGGAAACACCGCAACTCAGACTGTGGTGGCCGCAAAGCAATGCAAAAATTAAAATTGGGTGCTATTTCACTGTGGTTTGAGCAAAAAAATTTTGGGGAAATTTAAAAAATTCCTGAAAAAGGGCACCCCACAACACAGAGACCCCCCGTAACCAGACTGTGGGGCCCCCTACCCAATGCTGAAAAAAAATGGGTGCTTTTTCACTTTTGGTTTGATCAAGAAATTTTGATTAATATAAATCCTGACGTGCCCCCCACAAAAAAGGGAAAAACCCTTTCCCAAAACCCTTTTGGTGGCCGCTAGCAACGCAAAAAAAAAATTTTAGTGCTATTTCACAGGGTTTTAAGATGAGAAAAATTTTCACAGGGCTTGAGGGGAAAAAAAACGGGATGCAGGATCTGCCCCCCCCCCCTTTAAAACAGGCCCCCCCCCCCACAGCTTTTCCCCGGTTCAGGGGGCACGGAGCTTTTTCCCCCAAAATCTACATATTTTACATAGTTTCCCAAGTTTGTCAGGCCAAAAAAAAAACATGCTTTCCAACCCAGTTCAGCCCTTTTGCTTAAGTTTTAACTAAAGTTTAAACCGGGGGAAGGGCCCAAAAACCCCCATGAGGTTAAACCAAATTTGCCCTCATTTTGGGTTAAAAAATTCCTTCCCTGACTCCAATCGGGCAATCAGAAAAAACCCCTTGGATTAATGACCCCCCCCCCAGAATCCTATCACTGAAAATTTTATCACCTCCAGTTTTTCCACCCAACCCTTCTTGAACCTTTTTTTTTGAACCACCAGGGGAAAATTTTCTTCTGGCAGAGATTTCCACAATCTCACTGCACAAACCCGTAAAAAAACCCTTTTTTCAAATTTTTATTAGTAGCTTTCTTTCCTCAAGCCGAAGAAGAGGGGCCCCCTTGTTTTTTGAACAGTCCCGGGGAAATAAAAAATCTTTTAGCAAGTCTCTATTTTTGGTTTCCTTTAAAAAAATTTTAAACAAAATTTATTTTTGTCCCCCCAAGCTGTCTTTTCTCAAAACTAAAAAACCCCTAACCCTTTGGGCTAATCTTTCGGGGGTATTGCAGTCCACCTAGCCTTTTATTTTTTTTGCTGCCCACCGTTGTACCGTTCAAGTCAAAAAATGTCTTCCTGTGCACTGGTTTCGCAAAATTGTACACAATAGTCCATGTGTGGTCTAACCATGACTTGAAAAATGGGAAATAATGTTTTTCCCCTCAAGTGCATCTATGCCCCCCTTTTTTTAACCCCCCTGATCTTTTGCCTTTGGGTGCGGGTTTCCTACATTTTCTCTACAGTTAATTTTTCTGTCCAACCGGGTTTTCCCCAAACCTTCTCCATTCACTTTTACCCAGTTTTTTCCATTTAACATGTAACATTAAAAGGATTTTTCCTCCCCGTGGGGCAAAACCCTTGCATTTATCATGTTAAACCACATCAACCATTTTTTCTGCCCCGGGGCCTTTCCAAAACCCACCCAAAACCCTTTTTAAAAAACACATAATTTCCCTATTTTGTGGGATTTCTTTTAAAAAGCTTAGGGATCCCCTTCCGCAAAGTTCGATATTCTACTGTACAATCCCTGGGGGAAAAATCATTTTTGGGAAAAAAATTAAAGGATAGGGGGGGGACTAAATTTTTGCCCTGTGGAAACCCCGTAACAGCGTCCAGTCTGAGTACAAACCCTTAAATTTCTAACCCTTTGTTTCTAACAGGAGACAGTTTTCTTTACCCAATTGCACACATTTTTTTCCCCCCAGTCCAAGCTTCTCTTTTTTCTTACCAACCTTTTAAAATGGGAAAAGAAACAAAAGCTTTTGAAAAATCAAATATATTAAAAATCCCCTGCCTCACCCCGATCCAGTCTGGAAATAAACTTCCCCCCATAGAAGCTGAAAGAGATTTTGTTTTTAAAAGGACCAATCCTTTTTTAAACCCAAGTTTGTAACGGCGTTATAAATTTATTTTTTAGTGAATACGCAGAAAAAGAATCTCTTTTGAAAACCCTTTTAAAAATTTTAAAACCCCCAACAGAGGTTAAACTTCCTGGATCACTTTTTTACCCCTTTTTAAAAAATTTTCACCACATTTGCTATGCACCAAACCCTTTGGGTATAACCCTTTTATACGTCCATAAATATTAAGAATAAGGCCTTTTATCACATTACTTAACTCCCTTTGGACCGCGGGTTTTAAAACCGTCAGGGGCCAAAAAGGGTTTGTTTTATTTTTAAAACTTCCTAAGGGGGATCTCACTTCTTCCCCGGGGTTTGACAAGGGAACATGTTAAAATTTGGGAAATTTTCCTCAACCCTTTGCCATCAATAGGAAGGTTCATTCGCCCGGGAAAACCCTTTGGGAAAAATTTGGGTTTAAAAGGTTTGCTTTTTTCCCCAACGGGAAATCTATAGCTCTCCCTCAGAATTTTTAAAAAGGGCCCCAAAATTTTTCTTTTTTTTTCCCTTTTTTTCTAATTTTTTAAAAATTAAAAAAAAACTAACTAATACTAACAAAATTCTCTAATCTTGCTGTACCCCAAGCTAACTAATCTAATTTAGGACCCTTTCTTTAAATAGTAAAAACGCTGGGAAAATTTTCTCTTCAGCTTTGAAAAAGGCGAGCAGAGAGACACTTCAGTTGTTCGCTGTGTTGGGAAACTAATGTTCTGGGGCAGGATGTCCAAAGACATAGGTAAAAAAGAGTTTATTTTGATTTCAGAAGCCCCCCCTTTTGGGTGTTTTTCAAACCCCCCCCCCCCCCGTGCTTTCCCGCTGGGAAAAACGCTCAACACTAGTGGGTTTTTTAGGCGATTGCGTTTCTATCGAGAAAAAAGCGAAGTCCCATAGTCCGGCCCCTATCGATAATTTTTTCGATAGGAAAAATCGATTAGCGATTACCATTAAAGTCTATGGGAGTCAACAAAAAACCCCTTAATTTCACCCAAACCAAAGGGTGGGGGAAAAATGAAATTAAAAAATCCACAAAAATTCCCAAAAGATACGTCCTACACTTAGGCAACACACTTAAAGGGTTTTAAAAAAACACAGAACCCCTTTCCCAATTTACCTTTTGTGAAAAATAGGGAAAAACGTTTTAAATTTTTCATGGGTGCGTGTCAAAGAAAAAGCTTTTGGGGGCGCAAAAGTGAAAAAAAAACTTTTCTGTTATGTTTTTTTGTTAAAAAACACGGGTTTTTTGAAACCCTTTCCCAATTTTACCTGTGGTGACAAAAATTGCTGTTTTAAAAATTTACTTTGGGTGCCGCGTCAATGAACAAAGCTGGGTGCGCAAAAGGAAAAAACACGAAACTTTTATGTTTTTCGATAATAAACCCCAAAATTTTTTTCACCTTTTTTAATTCACCTGTGGACTAAAGAATTGAAAATTTTTAAATTTACTGGATGCCTGCATCAATGAAAAAAGCTGGATGGGGCCAAAAAAATGAAAAAAAAACGTACCCTTTTTGTTTCCCTATAATAAAACGGTATTTTTTTTCACCTTTCAATTCACCTTTTGGACTATAGAAATTTCGTTTTTTTAAAATTTACGTAATGCTGCGTCCCCCGAACAAAGCTGGGTGCGCAAAAAAAAAAACCCGTAACTCTTTTTGTTTTTTGGGAAAAAAATATACGGGATTTTTTGCACCTTTCAATTCCCTTTGGGGACTTTTAGAATTTCTGTTTTAAGATTTAAGTAAAAACTGCGGTTTAATGAACAAAGCAGGGGGCCCCAAAAAATAAAAAAACCCTATCTGTTATGTTTTCGAAAAAAACAAAGGGAAATTTTTTGCACCTTTTTAATTCACCTTGGGGACTAGAATTGCGTTATTTTAAAATTTAAAGGGATGCCCGCGGGCAAAAGAACCCAAAACTGGGTGCACAAAAGCCAAAAAAAACGTATCGGTTTTTTTTTCGTATAATACACGGTAAATTTTTTTCCCTTTCAATTCACCTTGGGTGAAATATAGAATTGCTGGGTTTTAAGGTTTACGTGGTGCTGCGTCAAAGGGAAAAAAGCCCGGTGGCCAAAAAATTTAAAAAAACCCCGTAACTTTATGTTTTCGAAAAATACCGTAAATTTTTTGCACCCTTTTCAATTCACCTGTTGACTATAGAATTGCTGTTTTAAGATTTTACGGGGGAAGGGTTCATCAATAAACAAAGCGGTGCGCAAAAGTCAAAAAAACACGTATCTTGATGTTTTCGTATAATAAAACGGTATTATTTCACCTTTAAATTTCCCACCTGTGTTGAATATAAAATTTAACTGTTTTAAGATTTACGTGGATGCTGCGTCAATGAACAAACCTGGGTGTGCAAAAGTCAAAAAACACGTAAACTGTTATGTTTTGGTAAAATAAACGGTATTTTTTTGCACCTTTCAATTCACCTTGGTTGAATAAGAATTGCTTTTTTAAGATTTACGTGGATGCTACTCAATGAACAATGCTGGGTGCGCAAAGTCAAAAAACACGTAACTGGTTATGTTTTCGAATGATACACGGTATTTTTGGCAAAAAACAACCTGTGCTGACTACAAGTTTGCTGGATTGTAATTTTAACTGAAAGGGTTTGGATATATCAACAGTCACAGGTGTAATGGGTAAAATTAAAATGAACACCAAATCTGAAATGTATACTGATAATAAAATTGGAGTTTTGCACCTAACAAAGAGACCTGCAGTTATTAGAAATGATGTGTATCCAATATAAGTTCAGGCTGCCCAATATCCAGGAGATATTTCAATAGCAAACTGTTAATAATAAAGATATTCCACTACAATGTCTACACTAAGTTTTGGGTGAACTTTATCCAGTGTTCTTTATAGATAGAGCTTGTCTGTGTTCGCCCGCGGGGCCCCCCTCCCGCTCCCCCCCCCGTGAATTTACAGAGGTAGATGCTGCTTTAAAATTCTCTAGCTAACTACATAAAATCTTCAAATCTCTAATCTAACTAAATTGGAAGGATCACAGCAAATAGTAGAGGTTTCTCTGTGCAGAAATAGACTAATTTCGCTGAGCTGTTTGGCCACAGGCAGAGCGCAGGTCCTATCCCTATGTGACGCGGGAGAGACACAGAGGCTGAAACAGGAAACGCTGTTCTATGTAAAACGAGGTCATGTGATTTTTCCACCCAAAATCGCAACCATACACATCCCAGTCATGACGTCGCACACACATCTAAACCCTGCTCTATTCTGTAATCTGATTTGCTGGCCGCAAAATTACAGGAAGCGCCGAAAAAGCCATGATCTTAATAGATGATGCTCAGATTTTAACCTTAATTATCGCATGATCTGGAAATTTCGATCACCATAAAAACCTTGCCGATTTCAACTTTGTCGATAAAAATCGCTCAACACTACTCAACACTAGTCCTATTGAAAAAATCTTATTCCTAATTCCAAATTTCTTCTTGCTGATTTTATTCTGAGTGTCCATATGGTCATTTTTGCTGGTTTTGGGGTCAGGCCACTGTAAAAGACACCATTAGTAAATGTCCTATTGAAAAAATCTTATTTTAAATACTCATTTCTTCTTGCAAATTTTGTTATGAGTTTCCAAACAGTCATTTTTTCTGGTTTTGGGATCAGGCTACTGTGAAAGGTTGTGCCAGGGGTGTCAATAGGGCAGTACTGCTGTCAGTGGACCTAATCAAAAAGGGGCCCAGTGATATGTTGAAAATAGAAAATAGTAATGGGTGGCGGCCCCATTTGATTTAGCTGCATGGGGTCCTGAAATGGTTAATAGATGACTAACAGCAGCCCTGGCTAGCACTGCACCCCCTATAACTACGGCCCTGCCAGCTAAACCTCCATGTTCCCCTTTGGGATGTTCTTGCTGCCACCACATATAAAACATGTTCTTAGGCCCCCGGTGCAAAAAGTGATTTGGGGGCTTCGCCAGTTTTCCATGTGGGCCCTTTCCAATACCAATGTCTTCTTATGCTGTGTGACTGTACACTCTCACCAGTTCCGCAAGTCCGCTGCCTTGGGGTAATGCTAGACTCCGCTCTATCTTTCAAACCACACATCCAAACCCTCACCCCTGCCTGCTGCCTCCACCTGAAAAACATCTCTCACATCCGCTCATTCCTCAACTATGACACTACAAAAATGCTGGTCCATGCCCTTGTCATCTCCCGCCTAGAATACTGCAACATCCTTCTCTGTGTCTTCCCATCTAACACTCTTGCTCCTCTTCAAACTATCCACAAAACTGCTGCTCGTCTTATCTACCTCTCACCTCGCTACTCCCCTGCCTCTCCCCGCTGCCAATCCCTTCACTGTCTTCCCATTGCCCAGCGAATTAATTTCAAGCTACTAACCATGACCTACAAGGCGCTCCATGACCCTCCCCTCCATACATCTCTGCCCTAATTTCCAAATTTCTCCCCTCACGCAATCTCCGCTCCTCACAGGACCTTCTCCTCTGCTCTCCCCTTATCAGCTCCTCACACAACCGTCTCCAAGAATTCTCCCGTGCTTCCCCCACACTGGAACTCACTGCCTCAACACATCAGACTCTCCTCCAGCTTTCACCAGCTTCAAAAGCAATCTGAAAACCCATTTCTTCAGACTTGCCTATAACCTACACTAACCTTGCTGTCACTACATCCTCCACAGTCCTTTATATAGAAAGGTTGCACACCAGTATTTAAATTTTTCATTTCAACAAAACTTTATTGAGTAATATGGTAATCATCCGGCTTCATAAAATATAAAGTCAACACACTTTCATCTTACATATAATTAGATTTGTATATTTTGGTACGTTTCGGTCCCTAGACAGACCTTTTTCAACCGAATCTCTAAAAACAATAAAAACAATAACAACAAGTTGTTAGTATACACAACAAATATAACAAGTATATTGTTGTTAGTAACATAAAAGAATCAATAAAAACATCATTACTCACTTTACAAGTTTTACACCTCTTATTCAACTCTTTGTAACTTTATTACACCTATTGAAATACAATAGCAAAAAGTAAAATCAATATATGTACAAAAAACGATTGGCTGTCATGACCAAAATGCAAAATGACTCAGAATATCTACAAGAAGCCATTCAGAGAGGGGGGCCATAACAAGCAGAAATAAACAGAAAAAAGTGCCTCTGTAGTTGTCTGAATCATGGTATCTCAATCTCCATATATCCAACATATATCCTGGTGCTGATCTTAAATACATCAGGGACATCTGTGAATGCATCCCACGATATAAATGCCGACTCTATATTTACCAGTTTATAGGTTTTAATTAATCATGAGGATACTATACAAAAAAAAATATATATATAACAAACAGAGGAAAGGAGGAGCGGTCTAAATAATGTCCTATATTGAGATGTTAAATATCTCTGTCCTCCAACAATTTTTAAATGACCACACTAGATCTCATGCAATAGTCATAAAGGAAACTAATATAGATCACAAATGTCGCTTAACTATAAAACTATAAGTTATAAGGATTTACCTGCAGCGTGTTACTCGGTGGTGTGGATGGAGCCGTTACTAGGCACTAATAAATCTCGCGAGTTTTTAGATCGTGCGCGCATGCGCACTGATGTACCCTTACTTAGCATGGAATACCGGGATACGTCACGGGATGGCAACGTCAGAGACTGTGTGAATATCACTAATCTTTATTAAGACTACACAGCAACGAGCGCGGACATACCATTAAGATTTAAGTGTTATATCTAGGTTTTATAGTTTGCTCCTGCAATTCTAACATTGCCTGTTGTCTGTAGTGCAAAACACTGATTATGTCCAGTCTATGCAAAAGAGAGCAATTTCGCTAACATCACCACGCCATTATATTTATAGAAGCGAACATATCGTGACCTGGTATTATTAGCCAGAGTATATAAAAACATATGGTTTTGACATAATCCAAAATTCAATTCCTCCAATTGTCAATGAGTATATAATAATCATATAATAAGGAACCTCATGTAAAAAAATGTTGTTCAATCATGAGGGACATTCACAGATGTGTACAGGTGAGATCCAGCATCACTCAAATTCTAATATCTCAATTGGGCCATATTTACAAAAATAGATTTTCCATATCAAAGTATCACTACTTCATAGACATATAATTATACAATTATATTATTGTTTACCCAAAACGTTAAAATGGTAACATACCCTCATTATGATATTGTGATGTATGGACGTCCCCAAGAATAGATGACTGCAACACCAATTATCAAGCTATAGGGGAATCAGAGATTAATACAAAAGTCAAACTCCCTATTGAGGCCTTTTGGAGTCAGTGTCTCTAGACGATGAATCCAAAAGGATTCCCTCTGTTTTAACAACTGTACTTTGTCTTCTCCACGTCGGGGTGTCTGTACAGAATCAATCACCTGGTATCTTAATTGTGACACATTATGTTTCCGTTCAGCAAAATGTGCTGGAATCGGTAGGAGGAGCTCATTCCTCCTAATGTGGACTTGTGTTTTGCTATGCGGTCCGCACACGCTGGGTAGTTTCCCCAACGTATGCGAGACGCAAAGGGCACTTAATCAGTAAACCACAAAGCGGGATTCGCACGTGTAAAATTGCTTAATCTTAATTCGTTTGCCCGTCTGTGGATGGGTCAAAATTCTCCCTTGATGACATTTGAACATTGGCCACAGCCAAGGCATGGATAAGTGCCTGTTCTTTGAGAGTGCAAAAAGGTCTGTCTAGGAACTTTAGCAAAACTTCCCACATCTGCTCGGACTATTTTGTCTTGTAGATTTGATGATCTTTTGTAACAGCTAATTGGAGGAGAGCTGAATTCCTCGATCTTGGGGTATGCTTGATGTAGTAATGGCCAATGTTTTCGAACCGCTTCCTTGATTTCTCTCCACAAAAGGGTGGTATGTGGTAATACATGCAAAACGTTTAGCTTTCCTATCCTTTACTTTTTCAATGTTTCCTGTTCCATCCATATGCACTCTTTCTCCCTCCAATAGGGAATCTGGGTACCCCCTTTGTGAAAATCTATCAGACATTTCTCCTAAACGGATGTCCCGTATATGCTTGTCTGATACGATCCTGTCAACCCTCTTATATTGGGACCTAGGGAGGGCTTTTTTCATGGATTTAGGATGGTTACTGTGATATTCCAGGAGACTGTTGCGGTCAGTTGGCTTCTGGTAAAGATCAAAATGCAACATACCTATAGAATCCTTCCTGATCGAGGTATCCAAGAAGTTAACCTCTGTCTCACTGAAATTCACCGTAAGGCCCAACTCTGGATATATTCCATTCAGGAATTCAACAAACTCCAGAATAGAGGACTCTGGGCCCCCCCATATGCAAAATATGTCATCAATGTAACGGACCCATAACTTAGCATGGTCTCGAAATAGAGGATTAGTATAAATGTAGGATTCCTCCACTTCTGACATATATGCATTTGCATATGGGGGGGGGGGGCCATATTGGAGCCCATAGCCATCCCTCTTTTCTGGATATAGAAGTCGTCCCCGAAAAGGAAATAATTCTCCTCCAATATGATTTGGAGTAAATCCAGGCAAAAATCTCTCTGTTCAGGGTTCAAATCTGACCATCTCTCCAGTACCTTCCTCGTAGCTCTAATACCCTTTGTATGTTCGATCGAGGTGTAAAGACTGTTGACATCTAGTGTCAATAGTAATTCCATTATCAACTGATGGAATGGCTCTTAATTTGTCCAAAAAGTCAGTAGTGTCTAGAACGAAAGATTTAGTATGGTGAATCACTGGTGATAATATTCTGTCTAAAAAGATGGCCAAAGGAGACAGAATCGATTTTGTCGATGCGACAATGGGACGTCCCGGTGGATTGTTTAACCTTTATGAGAAATTAACATATAATCCAGAAAAGCGAATACAGGAACGCATTATATCAACATTACTCAAATATTTACAAAAAAATATTATTGACGCCTCCAGCATGAATTATTTAACGAAACTGAACCCTATTATTCCGGTATTATATTTATTACCAAAAATCCATAAGTGGTTAAACAATCCACCAGGACGTCCCATCGTCTCATCGACAGAATCGATTCTGTCTCCTTTGGCCATCTTTTTAGACAGAATATTATCACCAGTGATTCGCCATACTAAATCTTTTGTTTTAGATACTACTGACTTTTTGGACAAATTAAGAGCCATTCCATCAGTTGATAATGGAGATTTACTATTGACACTAGATGTCAACAGTCTTTACACCTCGATCGAACATACAAAGGGTATTAGAGCTACGAGGAAGGTACTGGAGAGATGGTCAGATTTGAATTCTGAACAGAGAGATTTTTGCCTGGATTTACTCCAAATCATATTGGAGGAGAACTACTTCCTTTTTGGGGACGATTTTTATATCCAGAAGAGAGGGACGGCTATGGGTTCCAACATGCCCCCCCATATGCAAATGCATACATGTCAGAAGTGGAGGAATCCTACATTTATACTAATCATCTATTTCGAGACCATGCTAAGTTATGGGTCCGTTACATTGATGACATATTTTGCATATGGGGGGACCCAGAGTCCTCTATTCTGGAGTTTGTTGAATTCCTGAATGGAATATATCCAGAGTTGGGCTTTACGGTGAATTTCAGTGAGACAGAGGTTAACTTCTTGGATACCTCGATCAGGAAGGATTCTATAGGTATGTTGCATTTTTATCTTTACCAGAAGCCAACTGACCGCAACAGTCTCCTGGAATATCACAGTAACCATCCCAAATCCGTGAAAAAAGCCCTCTCTAGGTCCCAATATAAGAGGGTTGACAGGATCGTATCAGACAAGAATATACGGGACATCTGGTTAGGAGAAATGTCTGATAGATTTTCACAAAGGGGGTATCCAGATTCCCTATTGGAGGGAGAGAGAGTACATATGGATGGAACAGGAAACATTGAAAAAGTAAAGGATAGGAAAGCTAAACATATTGCATGTATTACCACATACCACCCTTTTGTGGAGAGAATACAAGGAGCGGTTCGAAAACACTGGCCATTACTACATCAAGCATACCCCAAGATCGAGGAATTTAGCGCTCCTCTAATTAGCTGTTACAAAAGATCATCAAATCTACGAGACAAAATAGTCCAAGCAGATGTGGGAAGTTTTGCTAAAGTTCCTAGACAGACATTTTTGCACCCACAACGACCAGGCACTTATCCATGCCTTGGCTGTGGCCAATGTTCAAATGTCATCAAGGGAGAATTTTTGACCCATCCACAGACGGGTAAACAAATTAGGATTAAGCAGTTTTACACGTGCGAATCCCGTTTTGTGGTTTACGTGATTAAATTTCCTTGCGGTCTCGCATACGTTAGGGAAACTACCCAGCGTGTGCGGGACCGCATAGCAAAACATAAGTCCACCATTAGGAGGAATGAGCTCCTCCTACCGATTCCAGCACATTTTGCTGAACGGAAACATAATGTGTCACAATTAAGGTACCAGGTGATTGATTCTGTACAGACACCCCGACGTGGAGGAGACAAAGTACAGTTGTTAAAACAGAGGGAATCCTTTTGGATTCATCGTCTAGAGACACTGACTCCAAAAGGCCTCAATAGGGAGTTTGATTTTTGTATTAATCTCTGATTCCCCTATAGTCTGATAATTGGTGTTGCAGTCATTTATTCTTGGGGACGTCCATACACCATAATATCATAATGAGGGTATGTTACCATTTTAACGTTTTGGGTAAATAATATAATTGTATAATTATATGTCTATGAGGTAGTGATACTTTGATATGGATAATCTATTTTTGTAAATATGGCCCAATTGAGATATTATTAGAATTTGAGTGATGTTGGATCTCACCTGTACACATCTGTGAATGTCCCTCATGATTGAACACATTTTTTTACATGAGGTTCCTTATTAATATTATTATATACTCATTGCAATTGGAGATTGAATTGATATGTCAAACCAATGTTTATATACTCTGGCAATAATACCAGTCACATATGTTCCTTCATAATATAATGGCGCGGTGATGTTAGCGAAATCGCTCTCTTTTGCATAGACTGGACATAACCGGTGTTTTGCACTATAGACAACAGGTAATGTTAGAATTGCAGGAGCAAACTATAAAACCTAGATATAACACTTAAATCTTAATGGTATGTCCGCGCTCGTTACTGTGTGGTCTTAATAAAGATTAGTGATACTCACACAGTCTCTGACGTTGCCATCCCGTGACGTATCCCGGTATTCCATGCTAAGTAAGGGTACATCAGTGCACATGCACACACGATATAAAAACTCGCGAGATTTATTAGTGCCTAATTCCAGCTCCATCCACACCACCGAGTAACACGCTGCAGGTAAACCCTTATAACTTATATTTTATAGTTAAGCGACATTTGTGATCTATATTTGTTTCCTTTATGACTATTGCATGAATCTAGTGTGGTCATTTAAAAATTGTTTGAGGACAGAGATATTTAACATCTCAATATAGGACATATTTAGACCGCCCCTTTCTTTCCCCTGTTTGATATATTTTTGTATAGTATCCTCATGATTAATTAAAACCTATAAACTGGTAAATATAGAGTCGGCATTTATATCGTGGGATGACTTCACAGATGTCCCTGATGTATTTAAGATCAGCACCAGGTATATGTTGGATATATGGAGTTTGAGATACCATGATTCAGAAACTCAGAGGCACTTTTTTCTCGTTTTTTTCTGCTTGTTATGGCCCCCCTCTCTGAATGGTTTCTTGTAGAAATTCTGAGTCATTTGCATTTTGTTTATGACAGCCAATCGTTTTTTGTACATATATTAATTTTCCTTTTTGTTATTGTATTTCAATAGGTGTAATTAAGTTACAAAGAGTTGAATAAGAGATGTAAAACTTGTAAAGTGAGTAATGATGTTTTTATTGATTCTTTTATGTTACTAACAACAATATACTTGTTATATTTGTTGTGTATACTAACAACTTGTTATTGTTTTTATTATTTTTATAGATTCGGTTGAAAAAGGTCCATCTAGGGACCGAAACGTACCAAAATACGTTATAACGTACCAAAATATCTAGTTATATGTAAGATGAAAGTGTGTTGACTTTATATTTTATGAAGCCGGATGATTACCATATTACTCAATAAAGTTTTGTTGAAATGAAAAATTGAAATATTGGTGTGCAACCTTTCTATATAAAGGACTGTTATGATTTTTTGGTTTGCACCCATCTTTACCTGATAGAGTGCCAAAGACATCTTTTCTATATACTACATCCTCCACAAACATGTCTGCCCCTACCTTCTGTCTCTTTCCCCCTCCTTGTAGATTGTAAGCCCTCGAGGGTAGGGTCCTCTCTCCCTCTGTCGTGCCAATTGTCATTATCCTTATCATTTTACTCGTTTTTACATATGTTATGTAAGTAACCCCTTTAAAGGTACAGCGCCCTGGAAACAATGGCGCTTTAAAATAAAAATAATAATAAAAGCTGCTGTCCGTGCTATAGCTACACTGTCCTCATCTTTTCAGTTAGCCGTTGAAAGGAATGAATTATTTTAGCCTGTACATTTTTTTCCCCCCGTCACTCTAAAAAAAAGCCAAATTTGTCCCTTCACTAAGTTGTACCATGTATCCAGTTTACTGTTATGGATGGTAATTCCATCTTCTCCTCGCTTGTTTCGGTATAAAAATGAACCTGATCATCAGCGATTGAGAATCGGCGATTGATCGAGATCGAAAGTCGACACGATTTTCTTTAACCCCTTACCGCCAGAGCCAGTTTTGACCTCTCTGACAGAGCCCCATTTTTTTTAAATCTGGCATGTGTCACTTTATGTGAGAATAACTTTTTGACACTTTAACCTATCCATGTGATTCAAAGATTGTTTTCATTATGGGGTGCATATGACGTTTTGATCACTTTTTATTAAGGTTTTTGGGAGGCATTTTGAACGAAATACAGCATTCCTGGTAGTGTTTTTTATTTTTATTTTTTCACAGCGGGCACCGTGTGGTATAAATGTCATGCTAGTTTTACTCAGCAGGTCATTACGATTACAGCGTACCCAAATTTTATTTTTTATGTTTTACGCTTCTACACAATAAAAACACTTTTATTCAAAAAGGAAAACAAGTTTTTGCATCAGCATAGTCTGAGAGCCATAACTTTTTTATTTTTCTGTGTACGGAGCTGTGTAGGGGCTTGTTTTTTGTGGGATGAGTTCATGTTTTTACTGATATCATTTTTGGGGGGACAAGACTTTTTGATCAGTTTTAAATCCATTTTTTTGAAGGCAGGGTGAAGAAAATACTGTAATCTGTAGTGTTTTTTATTTTTATTTTTACAGTGCTCACCGCAGTATCCATGACCCGTTAGCTTTTACTTCCCCCGGGGGATACAAATTTCGGCGATACCCAATTTATACAGTTTTTTTTTTTTTGAAGCACTTAAAAAAAAAAAAAGTGTTTTATTGTGTAAAACAATATTTATGCATCACTATCTTCTTAGAGTCATAACTTTTTTATTTTTAAGTATACAGAGCTGTGTAAGGACTTTCTTTTGCAGGATGAACTGACGTTTTAATTGGTACAACTTATTTTCTTCACAGCACAAATACTTGCTACTTTGTGTTGCTCTAGCACATAAAATATAAATCAAATTTAAGTTTGTGGCTTTTAAAAAAAATTAAAAATTTTAAATTTTTTTTAAAAAATTTTTGATTTTTTGGTTTTTTTTTGGGGGGGTTTTAAAAAAAAAAGGGGGTTTTTTTTTTTTTCCCCCCCCCCCCCCTTTTGGGTTTTTTTTGGGGGAAAAAAACCCCCCTTTTTTTTTTTTTTTCCCGGGCCCAAAAAAAAAAAAATTTTTAAAAAAGGGGAAAAAAAAAAAAAGGGGGAACCCCAAATTTTTTTTTGGGGGTTTTTGGGGGGGGGGGGGGTTTTAAAATTTTTTAAAAATTTTTGGGGGAAAGTTTTCCCAAAAACCCCTTTTTAAAAAGGGGAAAAAAAAAATTTTGGGGGGTTTTTTTTTTAACCCCCCCAAAAAAAATTTTTTTTAAACAAAAAAAAAAAGGGGGGTTTTTTTTGGGGGCCAAAAAAAAATTTTTTTTTTTAAAAAATTTAAAAATTTTTGGGGGGAAAAAATTTTTTTTTCCCCCCCCCCCCGGGGGGTTTTTTTTTGGGGCCCTTTTTTTTCCCCAAAAAAAAAAAAAAATTTTTTTAAAAAAAAAATTTTTAAAAAATTTCCAAAAAAAAAAAAATTAAAAAAAAAATTAAAAAAACCCCCCCCAAAAAAAAGGGGGTTTTTTTTTTCCCAAAAAGGGCCCCCCAAAAAAACCCATTTGGCCCCCAAAACCCGGGGGGTTTAAAAAGGTTTTTTTTTTTTTAAAAAAAACCCCCCCCCAAATTTTTTCCCCGGGGGCCTTGGGGGGGGCCGGGGCCCCCCTTTTTTTTTTGGGGGGGGGGGTTCCCCCAAAAAAAAAAAAAAAATTTTTTTTTTTTAAAAAAAAAAAAACCCCCCCCCCCCCCAAAAAAAAAAAAAAAATTTGAAAAAAAAAAGGGGCCCCCACCCGGGTTTAAAAACCCCTTTTAAAGGGAAAAAAAGGGGTTAAAAAAAAAAATTAAAAACCCCCCCTTTTTTTGGGGGGTTTTTTTGGGGAAAAAAAAAATTTTTTTTCCCTTTAAAATTTTAAAAAAAAATTTTTTCCCCCCCAAAAAAAAAAAAAAAAACCCCCCCCTTGTTTTTCCCCCCCCCCCCCTTTTTTTTTTTTTTAAAAAACCCCCCCCAAAACCCCCCCCGGGGGGAAAAACCCCAAAAAACCCCCAAAGCCCCCCCCGGGGGGAAAAAACCCCGGGGGGGGTTTTTTTTTTTTTTCCCCCCCCCTTTACCCTTCCTTAAAAAAAGGGTTTTCCCGGGGGGGGGGGGGCCCCCCGGGGGGGGAAAAAAAAAGGGGCCCTTTTTTAAAAAATTTTTAAAAACCTAAAAAAAAATTTTTTTTTTTAAAAAATTTTTTTAAAATTTTTTTGAGGGGGAAAAAGGGGTTTTTAATTTTCTGTTTTCCTTTTTTTTATTTTTTTTTTTAAAAAAAATTTTTTTGTTTTTTTTAAAAAAATTAAAATTTTAAAAAAATTTTTGGGTTTGGGTTTTTTTTTTTTTTTTTGGGTTTTTTCCCCCGGGGAAAGGGGGTTTGGAATTTTTTTTTTTTCCCCCCCCAAAAAAAAATAAAAAAAAAAGAAAAAAATTTTTTTTTTTCCCCCCAAAAACAAAAAAAAAAAAAAACAAAAAAAAAAATTATTTCTAAAGGGCCCTGCAAAGAAAATTTATTTTCACAGTTTTTATTGTTTTTAAAAGTAGCAAACATAATGAAATATATGTAAATTTGGTATTCGTGGAATTGTACTGACCCACATTTGCGTGCCCAAGTGCATTCAGCATGGCATAACATTCCTCAGACAACCTTAAAAAATCATACTTGACTTGCACTAAAACTTTTGCTGAATAAAACCCAAAATTGGGTTTGGAATAATTTTTTTGTACCTTTTTTTTTATTTGCATATCATTAACATGTAATTTTTGGGGTTTTTTGAAATTTTCCCTTGTTTTCCCAAAATTCCTTTTGGTATTTTCAATTTTAAAAGGTTTTGGGGTGTATACAAAAAATTCCCTTTTTTTTTCCCAAAAATTATTTTCCCCTCTCAACCCTTTCCCGGATATGTTTTTAAATGGGTTTTTTGGGTGCAGGGTCCTCCCGAGATTTTTGGCTACGTCTTTTGTATTTACAATCGCAAAAATCCCCAAAAAGACCGCAATAGGAAAAAATTTACCTTAGTCCCAAATCCAAAATCCAAACCCCAAAAACCCTTTAACAATTCTATAACTGCCGGGAAAAATACCCGATTATAGTAATTTGGGGATGAGCGAATTGATTCTAAAGAAAATGGAATTTTGTTTAGAATTTCAGGGAAAAAATTAAAATTTTGAGCGAACCAAGTTTATGGGGATTAATGGTAACGAATCTAAAATTTTCCGTGAGCACATGGGGGTGGGCATTTGGGGGAGAGAACTATGGGGGGAAAAAAGGAACCCCTTCAAAATTTTGGCCCCAAAAAAGAAAAACAGCAATCAAGGGCAGCCAGTTCTGTAATTTTCCCCAGTTTCCCATAAATAGGGCAGTAAGTTAAATTTGCCACTTTTCACTGGGGTTTTCGTATGCACCCAACATCTCTTTGTAGCAGCACTAGATTCACTCTGTGGGAAAATACTTCTGATTTTCGGTTTTCTGGGGGGGAAAAACCTTTCAAAAAAAACAGGGTGGTCATGTTTTCCCCCCTGTTCCTGTACCAAACGTTTTTTTTTTTTGGGATATTGCAAAACTGTTTTGGCCAAAAAAATTAATTTTTTTTTAAATTATTGTTTGGGGAAAACTGTTTTCAAATCCAGTTTGTGTATTTTGCCCTACACAAATTTGAAATCCTCTAGTTTTTGTCTTTTAGGGGTTTTTGAAGAAAATGCCAAAAATTCCATTTACTTGTCATTTCCGTTTTGGGTCAACTCCTGTTTCTTTATTTGGGTTTGGCAATGTTTTAAAGGGGTTTTTGACTGAAAAAAAAGAAGCACTGATGGTCAAAGGGGGGGACAAAATGATCAGTGACGTCCCCAAAGTTAAAAAAATTTTGCCCACCAAACCCCCTTCCCCCTCTTTCGGGGGGGGCGGGGGGGCTACATGTATCCCCGCTTTAAAAAAGAAAAATTTTTTCCCCAAAAACGTGGAGCCCTCTGAAGATTTGGGGTAAAAGGGGTTTTGGGTTTTTGCGCAAAAGTGGGATCTTTGGGCCCTTTACTCGGGGTTTTTTCTACTGGTTTTGACATTTTCCCGTCAGGCTGATTCCCCTTTAGTTTTTTTGGTCAGTTTTGCCCCCCTAACTGCCAGAAAAATGAAATGAAAAACCCAATCTAATAGCGGGGGCTTTTCATCTGCGTTTTCATTCTAAATCACAGCATTGTTTCAATACCAAACCACGCTCCCTATGCAATGTTCTACAACACCATACAGGCTCTCTGCATCCAAAAAATAGCTGTTTTTTAATGCTATTCGTCGTGAATTAATTCTGAACGAACTGAATTTTTGGGAAAAATTTGGCGAATCAGCCAAATCGAAATTTTGAGAAATTCGCTCATCTCTAATAGAAATGTTCTATGGCAGGGGGCTGCCGAAATCCAAAAAACGCTGCAGAAAACAGGACAAAAAGCAAAAAAAAAACGTAAAATCGGGTTGTTCTAATAAATAACACCAGTTTTTTTCACTTCCATTTTAAAGGACCCTTATTGTACACGGCAAAGTAATAAATTAAATAAAAAATAATCTGTCCATCTGTGGGTTAATCTCTATAGACATGGTATCCAATAAAACACCTGGAATGTACAATTATGTAGCGGTTTTGCAGATTACATTTATTTAACACAATAATTTACCTTTATGAAGTATTTTGATAGCCTCCTTGTCAAGAGATTTTAGTGTTAAAATAATAATTGTAAGCATAATTCCTCAACTGACAGCAGCAATGTGTATTAGATATAATGCAGCCAGAAATGTTTTGTGTAACCTGCGTATACACTATGTATAAATGTTTTCATTTCTTCTTGCCTGAGGTGGGTGTTTAGTGATGTGATATCATAGATGTGCTATAATTGTAAAAATTTCTGCCCCCTGTGGCTTGCTTTCCCCTTCATAGCTACTCTCACATACATCAGATGCTAAAGTGAAATTCACCTTTTTTCCCCTTTTTCCCCTGTTTTCTTAAAAAGGAAAAATAAAGTTGTTTTTAATTTTTTCAAATGTAACCAGAACTCAAATAAAAGCTAAATAACAATAACATATATGAAAGTTAAAGATCTTGGTTTGGCCATATATTTCTGTGTGGAGAGTGCATCCCTAAGCTACAAGCCTGTCTGCTGCTGCTACCCTCCTTCATGGTCACCAAAAACAAAAAAATCATTATCAAAAATTTATAATTTAATATTTTTCTCTAAAAGCACAATGATATCACTGTTCAAAGAAAAACAATATTACCTATGGCCTAATTCCCTATTCCTAGTTACGGGTAAACGCCCCTAAAGGGCGGCCCCGTCCTTTAAAACCTTCCCCCTTCAAACATTTCCCCAACAAAACAAAAAAAACCCCCATGTTTCCGTGCCCCACAGGCAATTCATCGGGGACTGGGGGAAAAAAAAAATTATTTGGGAGTTACCAAATCTTTTATCCCACATTAGAAACAGATGTCCCATACATTGGTCTTTTAATACACACTGTAAGTTTTAAAAATCAACCTTTGTGTTTTTCATCTTTCAGGGCTTCTAACCAAAAAAAAAAAAAAAAAAAAAAAACCAGTGTGTTCAAACTGCATATAAAAAATCAGAAAAAACCCTTTTATAAATAGTATGCCCACCCTTCGGGGCTGTGGATAGAATGCAGGGAAACCTATGTTAACATCACTTTTAGTTATCAAAAGGGAATCCCTATATTACATTATCTAGAGCACCCATGAAAGGGGGCAAACTCACAAAAAAATTTCCGGGTAGGATATTTTTTTTAACACGAGTGCTGCCAATATTACTTTTATATAGATTTCCCCCTACATTGTGTCAGCACGTTTTCTTATCACTGATCCAGAAGGCACCTGCATGGCTTTGCTCAGCCCAGCGTGCACTCCTTTTTAAAGGTCCCCCAAATATTACTTACTCTTTTCCAATTCAGAAAACCTGCTTGACGCAAAGTCCATCCTTTTTTTCTTCTCCTCTATATGTAATGGCCCAAAGCAGCAGTGGAGGTGATGGGAGTACTAGTGCTACTCTGGAGCCAATACAGTGAAGAGGGGGTCTGCACTGAAGATGATGGTGGTATTTCCCCAAGGCACACTCTGCAGTGGCCCATCAACTGCCCATAAAGGTGTGGGGGGTGGGGGTTTTTATTTTGGGGGGCAATTTAACAGACAGGAGTAAAGGGCCCCGTTCACACGGCTTAAAATGGGGTTTATTTTTAGCCCCACTGGGGGCAAAATTTCGTGCTACCTCCCATCCGTCCCCAGTAACTATGTAATCCACATTCTATAGGAAAATATGGATCACAGTGACATGTAATTATTTACGGCGGTACGCGCGTAATAATGACAGTTAAAGGGGCGGCGAGCTGCCGGTCCCCCCCCCGCCGGCTGCCCGCGTAATTACGGGGGGAAATCCCCCCCCCAATTAGCCAGCCCAAAAACCGGTTTTAAAAGAGGCAAAACCGTTAAACTCGTGCAAGCATAACTGTCTTTACTTCCAAGCCAAGATGTTACACACACAGGAGAAGGGTCACTTTCTTAGAAAGATATTTCTATCAGTCCAAGCCACACGGCCAAGCAGTAAATAGGGACAGTAATTGCACTTTTAAAATTCCTTTGGGTTTTCTTCCAGAATAGTGATCTGGGTATCTTCAAAAACAATTGGGTATTGGGCGAGGCAAAAAGCTGCCAGGTCCCAAAGGCCATGCGGTCTGGTGGGACTAGATTTTCTCAATTTAGGAAAATTAAAAAAACATGTTATCACTAGAACTGTTCCCTCTTCTCAATCTGTTTTTTACATCTGAGGGCCAGTCCAATCATGCCTTGGACCAGAACCACTGTCTTTTGCTGTTATCTTATCTTGGTTTCGGGGTCTCTCACAATTAATCTTTTTATTGAAGTGGAAAAATGTGTAACTTCAAACTTCTTTCATTTGTTTTATTTTCTGTTGTAAATAAATACTGTTAGAAGATATTTTTTAAACTTGATACAGTTTTTTTTACATTTTAAAAAATTACCCCATTTTTTGGAATTGGGGATTATATAAAAAGTGTAGTTCAGATGTCCGTTTTTCACCCCAGTTGTCATATTGGAAATTATGGTCACAAGTTAAATCCATCTCTTCTACACTTTCTGCCCCTTGTTAATTTTATCCCCCCACGGGCACCTTTTTCTGTGAGGCTGAGCTGTGCGGTGTTCGAAGCCAACTGGAACCAATGAAATATTTATTACAGATGGACATGAGGCTGTTGCTATGGCAATGCTTGCAGATATGAACCTCCGTTCTGGTTGCTGCTGGTGGAGGCCACTGTGCACACACTGCAGGTACCCTATCTTTAATCTGACCCTACTTTTATATGTTTTATTCTATACAGTTGTTTTAGGGTGGCTAACTAGGTTTCTAAACTTCTGAAGAGAAACTGAAAGCAGAGGAAAGAAATTATAGGCGCTGATATCTAAGGAATATGCCACTTACTCCTTATAAAATCAATTAAAAATTTTCATAAATTCACACAGTTATGCCTGAATACATACTAGAACAATAGTTACAATGTGCATATACCACTTACATCAAAACAGTATTACCAATCATAATGTGCATGAGCGCTACATACAGATTTCTGGAAATTACTGAAATAAAATAGCAGCAGTTTCTTGAGATTAAAATAAGTGAATTTCAATTTCAAATGCTTGATCAAAATTTGAGATGGCCGAAAAAAAGCCACAAAAACATTACAAAGAAATAGGTTAATGATGGTATGTAGTCAGTGGAATTTTCTTTTTTGTAAATTAGCTATTAGGTGGGAAAGGCTGGTAGAGTGAAGCTAAAACATGGTCCTGACAACACAAAACAAAGGCATCATTCTGAACCACTGCCAGCATAGACTGTATTGTTTGTTATGTAAATAAATTTCTGCATATTTATGATTTTCTGGATTAAACATTAATAATATTATGAATATTGTATCATTTCATTATACTGTGATATATTCAGCTTTAATGGAAGATACAAAGCTTATTATCACATCTATCGGTAGTGCACATTTCATAGAGCTTTAGACAGTTGTTACTTATTAAAACTTACACATAGTTATTGAAGACACGATTCTGCTTAGTTTCTATGGCTTATTGAGCTAGAAATGCACAGATATACCACCTAGTTTGACTGAACTTTAGAAAGCTTCTATGCTTCATTGTGCATATTAAATTCATCAGGCATAGTTTATCAATGTGTACCCATGCTCTGCCCAACTTGGCATATTTAATTATGTAGTTTACCTGGGGAAAACAAATGGTCCTATTTCTTTTAAATAGGTCAGTTTGTTTGATGGTGCTAAAATTATTTCAGCATGCTCATCATTGATGTTAAAGGCATTTTACAAGAAAAAAACAGTAATGGTCTGTTCTTTGCATTAGCAGTGCAAAGAGACTGTGGCGCTCACTGTGAATATGGCTGGACTATAATATGAGGCCCATACATATATAAATGAGCTTTTGTGCCTGAATGCGCTCCAAAGCAGATACAGTTGCATGTATGGATGAGCCGCTGTGCTTGAATAAACAAGGTGGCTGCAACCCCTTCATTCTATGATAGGCCATCAACAATTTTATTTCCCAGAAAATACTTTAAATTATGTGCATGTCAAAACTAATCTATTATAAATCACATAGTGGTCTTTAAGTAGTATAACCTCCACAAGTGCAGTGCCACTAAAAATGTATGTACCCCTTGAAGAATCCCTTAGTATTGCATATTTTTAATACATTGTATGTTTTCAATATTAGATGTATAACATAATATTAGAAAATAAAACTGGTATAACTGGAATAACGTGTTCTTGATTTATTTCTAGGTTTATTTAAAGTACAAAAAATGTTCAGGGTAAATACTCAGGATGTATAAAACTCTTGTTTAGATATAGAATCGATAAAATAGAAGTTCCTGCATGCTCATTTAATTTTATTTCTATTCCGATTTTTCAGTAAGTTCATTGTAGAACTGCACTTTCAAACTACCATGCTTTTTCAAAAGATAACTAGATACAAAAAATTATTTGTAACCTTATAAAGTTAAGGTCCATGAGTTTTTCTTTGAGATTCTGTTTTTTCACACGATAACTCCTGACTGCACTATTCTTTCCGTCAAAAATACAGAAAAAAAACCCTGACTGGCTGGCAATGTGAATAGTTCATAAGCGTAAATGATAGTGAAAGCTTTAGTCAGTGACATTAGACATTTAGTCAGTTTTTGACACCAGAACATGTTTCACACTGCAGTATACAGATTCAATCAATATTTACTTTCTGCATAGTCAATAAATTAGGGGAGATTGTTTTCTCTATATCAGTGTCAGGAAGATCTGAAAGATCTCTTACTTGAGCGTGGGTGACTGGAGAAAATATCTTTTGTATTAAGAAACTTTATATCACAATATACAATCAACTGAGGACATAATGAAATGTATAGCAGAGTTCAACTGTTCAAATATACAAAAGGTCAAAAATAGCTACATACAAGCTGGAGCATAGCATGAGCATAGAAGATTTTATCAGGATATAATACCAGTAGAAGAGATGTCATCATAATGCCCCAATTTAATAATCGGTCAATGAAGAGAGGAGGATTAAAATAAAATCGCATGTCTTAATCATTAACCCCTTTAAGGGGTGTTCCGCGACCTATTCATGCTCGTTTGTCCATCGGGATATGAGAAAAATAGAAGATAAACCTACTTACCGGACGGTCTCCTTCACTCCCAGCTGCTGGTCTGTTCATCCCAGCTGAAGCACGAAACGTTCGTTATGACATAAATATAAGTCATTTTGCGTTTAACTCTACCCAACTACGACCTAAACGTACCTCAAATGTTGGGAAGGGATTAAAGTAATGCAAAAAAATACATTGTATGTAAGTGTCTCAGTTATGAGAAAAAAAAAACACAGACAAAGGGCCATACTTACAGCTCAATGGCAGGGCATTGAACAACTCCCAACAAAAAGCAGCAAGCCCCAGTGCTACTTGGGTTATATTTATAAAGGTGCAGCTAGATAATAGACAATTTCAGATACGTGTTGTTTGACTTTGGTGCACTACAGCTTTGTTCATTGAGGCAACTTGCACTTAAATGTGAATACTGCAATTTTTTAGTCACCACAGGTGAATTGATAGGTGCCAAAAATACCTTTTATTATCCGAATACATTACAGATAGGTTTTTTGACTTTGTGCACTACAGCTTTGTTCATTGAGGCACCTTGCACTTAAATGTGAATACTGCAATTATTTAGTCACCACAGGTGAATTGATAGGTGCCAAAAAATACCTTTTATTTTTGGAAATACTTTAAAAGGATAGGTTTTTTTTGCATTTTTCCCCACCCAAATTTGTTGTTTGACCAAACCTTGCTTTTTAAATTTTAAATTTCCAGCAATTGTGTATTTTAAAACAGGGGGAATTGATGGGTCCCAAAAAATCCCTTTTATTTTTCCGAAAAAAATTACAGATACGTGTTTTTTGCATTTTCCCCGCCCCGATTTGTTGATAGAGCCACCTTGCAGTTAAATTTGAATCCGGGCAATTGTGTAGTTCCCAACGGTGAATTGTAGGTCCCAAAAAAAAAAATACCTTTTATTATCCAAATTACTTTTTCAGATACGGGGGTTTTTTTTCACTTTGGGGGCGGCCCAGTTTGTTGTTTAGATCTACTTTGCATTTTGAATTTGAATCGAAAATTTTGTTTTTCCCCCAAAAGGGTGAATTAAAGGGTCCCAAAAAATCCCCTTTTATTATCCGAAACTTTACGATACGTGTTTTTTGAAACTTTTGCCCAGTCCAGATTTGTTGATAGAGCCACCTTGCTTTTAAAATTTGAACCCAAAGAAATTGTGTAGTTACCCCCGGTGAATTGATGGGTCCCAAAAAAAATACCTTTTATTATTGGGAATACATTTCAGTTACGTGTTTTTTTTTATTTTGGGCGCAGGCCAGCTTTTTTGGGAAAAATTTTATTTTTGAGTTAAATTTTGAATACAGCAATTTTTTTTAGTCACCACAGGTAAAAATTGATAGGTGCCAAAAATACCTTTTTTTTTTCCGGGAATAATTTCAGATACGTGTTTTTTCACTTTGGCGGGGCCGTTTGTTGATAGATCTACTTTGATTTAAAATTTTGGTTTTAAGCAATTTTGTTATTCACCAAGGTGAATTGATAGGGCCAAAAATTCCTTTTTTTAAACCGTTTTAATTTAAACGATACGTGTATTTTCCCACTTTTGCCCAGCCCAAAATTTGTGATAGGGGCCACCTTGCATTTAAAAATTTGAATCCGGGCAATTGTGTAGTTACCACAGGTAAAATTGATAGGTGCCAAAAATACTTTATTATCCGAATACATTTCAGATACGTGTTTTTTCACTTTGGCGCAGGCCCAGTTTTGTTGACTTGATAGATCTACTTTAAAGTTTTATTTGAATCCGAAATTTTGTTTTGATTTGAGGGATTTGAGTTTTAGCTGTGATTTCCGCCCTTTTAATAGAGTTTTCCAAAAAATCTTCCATACCTTCTCAAATTTTTTATTTTTTCCCCATGGAGCGAAATTCAGGTGGTAAGCGAGCAAAAGGGGGGTAGGAAATTGGAGGTAGAGGTTAAAGAGAGGAAAGGTGGGTCTTCCGTGTGGCGACAACACGCAAAGCCAGCGGTATCAGTTGAGGGGGCCGTAAAGGGCCCTTTTTTCGCCCGGGTCAGGGCCCTGGGGAATCTCAGTAACGAACGCGTCGCCAAAATTTTCCTTCAGGGTTAATGCAAATGCTTCCCGCAGTCTTACCCCCTCGTCCCCCCAGTCACGGCCCCAAAAAGTTTTTCATCCCGCCCCACCAGAAACCCCCCAACATGGGAAACGTCCAAAAGTCAACTCGTGTTTCCCCCCAATGTGGATAATCCAAATTTTTGATGGGCCTCTTTTATGACAAAAAAGCGGTTGGGGTTTAGAAGGGGGTGTTAAAAGATAAAAGGCCCCAAAAGGGTGATTTTTCTCTGCTTGTGCCCAGGTTTCTGATGCCCTCGAGGGAGGAGGGAAAGGGAAACGGTCAATCGGCCCAAAAATCCCGGGCGGGGTCCGGCAAGCCCTTTCAGGGCCCTCTTGCTTGTTGCCCCCCAAACTCCTGGATGCGATGTCAGGACGGGCGAAGTCATGTGTTGTATTTATGAAAGTAAACATTGCGGAAACCCCGTGGTTTTTTCAGCAAATTTGCTTGCGGGGCGCTTCATCCCCCTGGAAAAGGAGGAAGAAAATGGGGGAGTTTTCAGTACGGGTTTTCCCTTCAAAAAAAGGGGGGAAAGGGGGATCGCAAAAAGTTCTGCTGATTGATTCCGCCCGCCACGGTCAAACGCAAAACCCCCCTCCTCGCTTATCGCCGTCCCCCCAAAAAGGGCCAGGACCTCTCAAGCCTGGGCCTTCTTGACCCAAACCCCTGATTTACCCAGCGATGGGCATATGCCGCCCTTTTCCCTAAACGCTTAAAAAAGTAGAGGAAAAAAACCCTTTGGTGGGGTTAAACCCCCACCATCATGTTAGTCACATGCAGCGGGAAAGCATGGTTGAAATGGAAAGGGAAAAACTTAGCCAAAAAAGGCCCGACCGACGCCGGGCCTCCAACCACTGTTTACCCTCTGTCTCCCCCCCCTCCTCCGCCACCCCCAAGCGTTTTCTGCTGCCCAGTTTTCAGAGTCATGATCGGGATCAGCCTCCCCTTCAGCCTCCCCTGTCGCCCAAAATACCCCCCAGCACCACCAGAGACCCCTCCTTCCCCCTTTTTCCCGCCAGTATGACGGGCCGGCCCCCCCCCGTACAGTGGCCAGTTTAGGGGAGCCCGCCTTCGGGCTTCCGGTTTGGGGAGCAGAAGAACAAACTTTAACCCAAACCCTCCCAACCAAAAACCTGTTTTTCGGTTATCGCCAGGCTTTTGGCCTTGGAAATGTTGCCTTTTGTCTGGTGGACCCCAGATGGGTTCCGCCAGTCATGGACCCTTGCCTGCCCCCCTTTCCAGTTTCGAGGGAGGCATTTTCTTTGCCAGAAAACCCCCCCCACCCCCCCCCGGGGCCCCCCCCGGGCACCCCCCCAAATCCAACCCCACCAAAAAGCCCCAATTAAACCCCCCCCATGGCAAAAGGAACCCCCCCCAACCGCAACCCCCTTCCCCCACCGGGGGCCCCCGCGGGGTTTTCCCTAACGGGGCCCACCACCACCCCCCTCCTTTTAAAAACCCCCCCCCTTTCCCCCCCACAAGGCTCCCGGCCCCCCCACCCCCTGCCCGGGAAGAAACCCCGGCCCCTGGAAATTAACCCCAGCCCATCCCCCGGGCCCCGGAGTGGGACCCCCCCAACCCCCCGGAGAACCCCCCCCCCCCCGGAAGGGGGGGCGCCCGGTGGGTGGTCCCCCGCCCCCCGGCCCTTAAGTCCCCCCGGCTGGAGCCCCCCTTCTTAATTTAGCCCCCAACCCCCCCCCACCCGGGGGTTTTTCCCCCCCAGGGAACCGGAAACCCAATTCCGGCCCCCCCCCTTTCCCCCCCGCCATTTGACCCCCCCCCCCCAGGGGGCCCCCCCCCCCCGGGGAAACCTTTCTATTTTGAAATTGGGCCACCCCCCCCGCTCCGCCCCCCCCGCCCCCCGCTACTCCCCCCCCCCCCCTTCCCCCACCGCCCGTGCCCCCCGTCCCTGCCCTGGCCTAGCCACGTGTCATCTAAAATTTCAAGCGCGTTTGGTCTGCTTCTGAGGCCGGAAAAGTCCTCTTGACCACGACCCACTGACAATGGACTAGTAAGCACGGCTAAGGCCGCTATATCTCTGAGACAGCTCACTGGGGGTGAGCTGGGTGGATGTCCCTGGGGGGACGGTGGGCTCTCAGGCTTGGCGCACACTCTTCAAAAACTTGCAGGGATGGTTGCAGGGTTCTTCCCCCAAGTCCTCGGTGGCATCACGTGCCCAGAGAAACACAGGCCGTGTTGAAATTTAATCTGTCTTGGAGGACCATCCACCACAGGTCAGAGCTTGTGGACGGCTTCCGCAACGGAGGGAAATCCGAGCATGATGGGTTGCCAGGCAAGGTGGTGTGCGATACGGGCGAAATCTGCTGGCTGCCCTTAAGATCGGTAGGCTGGAGCACATCCCTTGCCTGGCACATGTCATGAACCTTGAAGTCCGAAATTTCTAAAGAGCTTACCAGGGTCTGTGCTGCCATGTGAGGAAGGCTCGAAGTCTAAGTTCGCACTTCCGCCCGTTCGCACCCTGCTTATCCACCTGGCTGCGTGGCAGCGTCCTCAGCTCGCCTCCCCGTAACCGGTTTCATTGTGAGTGGCAACACGCTGGAATTCCAACCCTCCACATGCTCCAGCGATTGTTCGGCAGCTGCGGCAATGCCCATTACGCAAGTACGAAGTGACACATGGCCTGACAAAGCAGGGTGTGGACCTCGGCGGGTTTGAGCCACCGATGAGTGGAGGCAGGTGAAAGAGCTCTGAACCATCCTTGCCAGTTTTGAAGAAGCCACCAAAATGGTCAGTGAGGACAATGCCCTTGTCGCATGAGCATTGTGGTGATCTTAGTTCTGGTAAAGATCGTTGGTCACTCTGAAACAACAGTCCCGCCAGCGGACGGAGGAGGAAGACGGGACACGATGCGGACACGGAGCCTTTTCTCGTCAAATCCACAAGGCCCGACAGGTTTCACAATTTCATAGATCTTCATTAGGCAGTGGTTCGGGGTCCAGAGCTAGTGCAAGGTGGCGCATCAGCTCTCTAGGGTGCATCATCTCAGCAAAGTCAGGGCTGTCGTTGAGAGTGTGCCGGAGCAGCGGAGAGGAGGAGGAGGTATTCCTAGACACGATGTTACGACGTCCCTTGCCTTGGAAAGAGGGTTGGCAGCGAATTTGAGCGGAGGAGGAAGATGAGAAGATCAGTATTGCTAGTGCCCCTGAACAGAGGCTTGGGAAATCAAGGCTCCATCTATCACATGAGTGCTTGGGATGCTCCATTGCTCCAACATTGCTCCTCGCATTTAAGGCCATCAAAATGAAATCCAGTTATCTGGGTGGCACCCCCTGGATACCCGGTACAAAACAAAAACTCAGCATTTCTTCCACCCACCAATAGAGAGTTAAATGCAGGAAATGGAGACCTTGCTGATTGATACTGGAGACATCTGTTGCGTCTGCTTCACGTTCCCCAAAATTCTCACGGTGGAACAACATCAGCGACGTGACAGCAGTAGAGTGCCAAGTAGGGCGTTAGCGGGCAGCAGGCAGGCAAGGTGGAGAAGACTAATGGGTGACCTCTGGCAATCTTTGTTTTCCAACCTCACCAACGCATGCAATGCTGGGGCACCATCAACACACAGAGATCAGCTTAAGATCATGGTCACGGACTATCTGCGTCTCAACACCGATGTTTTTGTATGTGTTACGGACCAATAGGACTTATGGGTATCCAAAATGGACGCTGCCCGGAGTGGCTCGTTCACGCCATAGAGGTGTTGTCCTGCCAGCAGCCAGCGTGTATCTTGAGAGGCCTTCAGGCACAGCAGAGGAGTCATTACGCAAAGCATATCCGCTTTCCACAGTAATGTGGATCGTTGGACTTTCATCAAGATGAATATCAGGCATGGTTCTCTGATGATGTTGTGGCCCAATTGCCGAGGTCACCGATAGTGCCGGTCTACTTCACTTCCTCTTCAAACAGAAATGGGCCTCTTGAAAATTTTTTTAAAATGATAATTTCTTACTACAAATTTTAATTCTCTTTTCATACAGTTCATTTTGCTGGTTTTTGCTGTGAGGAGACTGTAAAAGACAGACAAGGTTCATGACAACCACGTATTCCATTTACTCACTTTATCTTAAGAAGTTTTCGCATTGTCAATGGTTTTGAGGTCATGTTGCTGTGAGCTACAGCAATTAATCATTGTCCTTTGGAACAGAAAGTGGCTTTTAAAGTGGCATTTCTCCTCACAATTTTTAACAGTTGCTGAGAAGTCATTTTTATAATTGTTTGGGTAATGCTGCTTTGAAATGCAGCAATACTACACGGTTCCTCTTATTAAAAAAATGTTGTTTCTAACAGGACCTTTGGTTCTTCACATTGTCCAAAGGGCCTCAAGGGGCATGCTTGAATTTTTGGGGGCATTTTGCTTTGAATTGCAGCTATAATACAGTCCTTTTTAAAAAAAAATTGTTTCTAACAGGACATTTGTTCTTCACAAATTGTCAAGAGTGGCTCAGGGTGATGGTGCTGTCAGAAATCGAATAGGTAGTACACTGTTAATGGACACATTTATTGCAAAATGACTTGTTTTTGCAGATTTTAACATTAGCTATCATTCCCTGTATGAGACAACATTTAATACATTTAAAAAAAGAAAACAAAGACATGGTTGGGTTTCCATCCTATTTTAAAAATGTGTTTTCTAGAATTAAACTTACTAAAAAACTTGCATTGTACAAAATAGCTGGTAAAAAAATTCCTCTGAATTGTACAAGGAGGAGACCAGGAATACTTGACCAATGAGCGTGTAGGTGATTCAGTGGACTTGGAGTATGGAGCACGGTAAGAGAACAAAGTACAGAGACAATTTCCTCCAGGCACGTTGAGTATAATGAGAAAAACGAATGCCAAGAAACAAAAGGGCACCTGGGTGGAACAGGAGCATTAACCACCAGTATTTCCAATATGTGATGAAGCTCCAATTGGTCGCACTCATACGGAGGGCAAGCGACAGCATATGTCCAGTGAAACTAAAATGGTGGTGGAAAGATCCTTTTTCTGGCACTTTTTAAATTGGGGGTTCATGCAGGTTTGGGGCTCATGCTGTGCCAGGACAGGTATTAATCAATGTCACCAGTGAAACTAAAAATGGTGGTGAAGACTCCTTTTCCGCACTTTTTAATGTGGGGGGTCATGCAGGTTTGGGGCTCATGCTGTGGCCCAGGACAGTAGTAGTCAATTCCATGTGAAAAACTAAAATGGTGGTTGAAAAACTCCTTTTTTCCGGCACTTTTTTAAATGTGGGGGTCATTGCAGTTTGGGGCTCATGCTGTGGCCCAGGGACAGGTATAGTCAATGTCCTGTGAAACTTAAAAGGTGGTGAAAGACTCCTTTTTCCGGCACTTTTAAAATCTGGGGGTCATTGCAGGTTTGGGGCTCATGCTGCGTTTTACGGACAAGGATATTCAATGTCCAGTTTCATGTATGATGATGGTTCAAATAATACTGCCTTCTGGCACTTTTTAATTGGTGGGTGATGCAGGTTTAAGGGTCTGCTGTGGTACAAGACAGGGTAGTGAATTTGTGTGATTTTTTTTCTGTGGCTTTTATACTAAGTGTGTTGCTAAGATGTAGCACGTATCCATTTATACTTTTTGTGATGTTAATTCAGCTTCTCCAGCCCTGTTTGGGTGTAAGAATGAAGGTGTGTGTTGCTCTCCCATAGACTTTAATGTCATTCATCGCTCATAATCGACTGCTCACTATCGACTATCTGGTCGATGATGGTCGACTATCGACCCTCGACCGATGTCGATGGCCAACGCAATCGCTCAACACTACCAGTCTGTCATTGACAGAAATTGGAAGTTCCTCCAAAGTCTGGTTTTTAATGCCTCCAGAAGAAAAGAAACAAGGCTTTTTAAAGAATATACAGGGGACTTAAAAACATTTAGAGGAGGAGGACAGAAGAGTTATTAGAGATTTTCATCCCCGTTCGGAGTTGATAAAACTCTGAACTTCAGACCAAAATGTGCACAGTGGTATACACTCCTATCAGATGTGTATCATGATTCTCCTGGCAGTACCACATTTCTAGCAGCAGTCTAGCAGCAGTATGGATATAGTATATGTAGAAGAGATAGAAGTTTGTAGGAACTTTTGTGTTTTGCATTAGATTGAAGATCTATGGCACAGAGTAAAGGTTGTAGTGTACAGGAATAATCCTTCGTGTACTGGGTTAACACTTTAGGTACATTACAAATTGATTGCACTATGATGAAAGTAATAGTACTGTATTAACAATGATGATGACATATTTGTGCTGCAAGTTTATGCTTAGTTCATTGATCCACTTTCATGTCAGTCAGGAGGGTGAGTTAATAACCTCTGAATAACCCTTCCATACTAATATGTCTATGTAATATTATCTTAAGTGCACTCTAAGATAAGAAACTGCCAGGTCACTGTGATTGAACTGCAGCAGGGAGGAAGGTTGTCAAGGTTACTGTGAAGGAGCGGTAGAGGTTAGGGAGAGGTAATAAATTGGCTCTCGTGTAATTAGTTCTGTTTCTAGTTCTAGTGCACGCAGACTGTATGATGGAGGGTGTGACTTGACCCTTTCAGTCTGGAATCCTGTCAGATGGAAGTTATCAGGCCCAGTACTATTTCCCAGCCACAAAGAATATGAATTTAAAGACTTTTTTAGTGAAGCTGCAGCCCAGTTAGTTTGGAGTCATCCACCGAATATTGAGAAGCAGTGCAAAGGTCGTCCCTTGCTGGCCTGCTGCCCAGATGATGTCCATACTGTTGCTTCTGGCCTGGCTCATCTAACCTATAATCAGTTTACCTGGAGTAAGAAGATTCCTTTTTAACTTTAAGCTGGGTAAAAAAATAGTTGATCCGGGCCTACTGGGGGTTTTATTTTTTACTCCTTTAGTTTTTAAAACCCCGAATCGAAAAGGGATTTATGGTTCTGGTGTATCCTGCGTGTTGTGTGCTAAAGGTGAGAAAGGACTGTGTAACATGAAGGAATGGATTTCTGTGTTTTACATCTTGCTGAGAAATAAAAGGACATGTTAACTTAAAAAAAGCAGAAAAAAGGCCATACTTACAGCTCAATGGCATTGAACAACTCCCAGCAAAAAGCAGCCTTTTTTCTGTTTTTTTTTTAATAAATGTTTCCCTTTTATAACATTATGTGTAACTTTTTAATTTTATTTTTTTTTATTTGTAAAATGACAAAAAGGGATGATTTGAATATTTAATATATTTTTTTAACTTTTTAAAATTATTTTTACTTTAACACTTATGGCGACATGTATGAAATTTTCCGCAAAGGCCGTTCTAAAAAGCTTTTAAAGTACAAACCTGTTCTTCTGCAATTCCTACAGGCAGACCACCTTTAACTTTGTCTGACTGTTCTGTTATGCACCAATGTTTTGCGTCAAAGAAACATAAATGTGTCTAATTCTATGAAGGTAGTGCGGCACACTCCCAGAACGCCCCATATCTTTGGCACATTAAAAAGTGTTGCTTCTGCGCATATCGTGCCAAAGTTTGGAAAGCGACTATTCATACATCTATAGAACAGGCATACTAAAACTTTTTAACGCCAGATAACTGGCAAATTTTAATACCTTGTGGTGCTTTTTGTCCATTAACCCTTTGTAAAAATTAATATATAGTATTACTAGAAAGAATGTAATTTTATATTTTCACTTTTCAATTATTATACATTCTATGAAACACCAATGGGATAAAACTACAGACTTCACCTCTACATGAATTCCTTAGAGAATGCAGTTTCTAAAATTATGCCTTTTAGGAGAATATTTCTCATATTTTGGTTTCTCAAGGTCTCTGTAAGCTTGAAATGGTGCCTGAAAAATATCCTAAAAAAGGAGGCACTGAAGTTCACCTGGTAGCACTTAAATTCTGAGACCTGTGTTTGATTTAAGCAACACAGTAGGGCTACATGCATGATTTTTCTAAAAACTGGCGGCCTCTAATTTACTCATGCTTCCTGCTCCAGTAACAAGCATGACGGGGGTGTCAGCCTTCTCCTTTCTGATACCTGTTCCTTTGTCCCCACTCCACCTCTACCTTCACTCACACTCCCCACCTTTGAGGTTCACTCCGTACACATCTACTCTCCCTATAATCTGCAAGTGGCCGTCGTCTACCACCTTCCTCAACCACTTTGCTTCACCTCTTTCTTTTCACTAACATCTCAACTATCATCATGGGACATTTCAATATCCCTACCGACAAATCCCACTCAGCTGCTAGCAAACTATTATCCCTCTCCTCTTCCTTTGGTCTCTCACAGTGGACTTCTGCAGCCACTCACAAAGAGGGACACACACTGGACCTCGTCTTCCCCCGCCTCTGCCCCTTATATAACATCTCCAACTAATCTCTTAACATTTCTGAACACAATCTGCTTACCTTCTCCACCCTCTCCACTCCATCTGCCCCTCCTGTCTTGAATCTAGTATACCCCCACAGAAAACCTTTAGGTCTTAATCCTTCCACCCTCTCTAACTCTCTTGCACCTACTATATCCTTTTTTTTTTTATTATTATTTATTTATTTAAGCAAGTTTTCACATATAAAGAAGAAAACCTCTGCAAATAATACAAAACCCTTCGACATACATTCTTCAAGAGATGTCAACACCAGGCAAGAATCCGATTTAGAAATAGTGAGCCAGCAGTTATAGCATATTACATCAGATAATTCACCGTAGTCCTGGCTAAGGCACATAAAGTCAATTATATAAGCAAGATGTACGGACATTCACACCCATTCAACCCATTCACACTGACAACTATACTGACAACTATACTGAAATTTTTCCCCGACTCCTGAGCCCCATCACTCACATATCACATGACTAGGAGGACTGAGAATCAATCCACAAGCTCCAGATATCCAGGAACCTGTCTGGAATTCCCCTAGCCTCAAACGTGAGCCTGTACATTGACAAGTCTCCGTTGACAATTTGTTTCCAGTGACTTAGAGACGGGGTCTTGGGCGGCTTCCAATTCAGCAGTATTGTTTTTCGGGCATAAAACATTAACAATCTATATAGCTTTCGTTCATATTTAGTCTGAATTATTTCTTCCACTAGGCCAAGGAGACTATTTTCTGGAGCGCAGACACCAGGCAGTCCTAACTTCTCATTAATGAAACCATGGATATCCGACCAGAATGCTCAGATAACAGGACAGTCCCATACCATGTGGAGGAAGGAGCCGCAGGCATTATAGCACCTAGTGCACTCAGGGGTGGGTAGTTTACCCATGCTGGCCAGCCTGGACGGCGTGTATTAGACTCTATGGAGCCATTTGTTCTGTATTAGCTGGTCTCTAGCACTAATCACCGTAGCCCGCCATGTGGATGCCAGTTCCTCCAAATGATGGGATTCCAAGGTGGGGATATCTCCCCGCCACTTATCAAAGGACTTTTTCAGGGGAGATGGTTGGCAACCCAGAATGTGTCTATAGAAGGTAGAGACTGATTTCTCCGGGTTCCCCCTTCTAGCCACCCTCTCTAGAGGAGCACACGGCAATTATATCTCACCACCCCAAACTGTTTAAAACACGCATGATGCAATTGGAAATACCTATAAAGGGTACCTCTATCCAGTCCGATTATGGCAGACAGGGTCTGAAAGTCTATGAAGCGCCCTTCGACATATATCTGCCCCAGATATTTGATGCCTTTCCTTGGCCAGAACTCAAAATCTGGCAAAAAGGCAAGTTCAGTGTCACGGACGCCCCTGCGACCACTGTCCCGGGTCGCAGGCGTGCCTGTGCCCCTGCTCCCAGCGGAGCCCCGTCCCGCACGTCGGGTTCGGGGTCCGCTCATGTCTCAGCCCCCTCCGGAGTTCACGTACCCGGCCGCGCTCCTGCTCTGGCTGGCTCTGTCTCCCGGCGCGTAGCTCCGCCCCTAGGGGCACGCGCGCGACGCCAGTTTGAATTTAAAGGGGCAGTGTGCCGGTAATTGGCTCACTGCCGGGTACTGCTCCTATTTAGTCCTGCCCCTTCCTGCCGGCCCTCGCCGGATCCTTGTTGTATTCTCCAAGGTGAATAGCGTTCCAAAGTGTCCCAGTCCTGTCTACCGTGTACCGACCTCCTGCCTACGTTTACCGACCACGAACCTGAACCGCCTGTCCTGACCTTCTGCTTGTCTACCGTCTACGAACCAGAGCCGCCTGTCCTGACCTCCTGCCTGTCCCCGACTACGAGCCTGCCTGCCGATCCTGTACCTCGTACCCTTGGCCACCACCGCAGGCAAGCCCCGCCAGTGGTAGTGACCTGGTGGACACCCGCCTCAGCAAGACCATCCCGCTGTGCGGCGGGCTCTGGCGAATACCGTGTCCCACTTAGATTCCACTCCCTGGTGTGGGCTTACGCCGTCGCCTGAGGTGGTCCCGTGGATCTACCTCCAGACTGTAACATTCAGGAAGTTTCCCATTTCTCCATAGAGGGATGTAGGGTGACCAGGAATCCTGATCTCCCCCCCCCCCTCGATACGCGCCTACAAACCTTTTCCACCCCGCCACTGGCGCCGCCCTAGTGTCCGTACAAACCTGTGTCTGATGCGTCCCCTGTCGATACACAAGGTTGGTCAGAGCCTCGAAGGATCCCAATAGCGCAGCCTCTAGTACCACCGCTGGGTTATTACGGTCTGCCCTCATCCACCACTCGGCATAAGACAGCTGCACCGCCACATGGTAAATGTAAAAATCTGGCAACGCTAACCCTCCATCTTCAAATAGTGCCTTCAATGTGGACCTGCTTATTCTGGGAGTACCCCCAAGCCACAAGAAGGCTGAGATCAGCCTGTCCAAGGATCGGAAGTGGGATTGGGGAATCAGAATGGGGGCTGCCCTATACAAATACAATAGCTTGGGTAAAAGCACCATTTTTATAACATTTATACGCCCTACTAACGTCAATGGGAGTGACTTCCAAACATTTAGTTTCCTAGTTATATCCTGCATCGTGACTGAAAGATTAATAGCCATGAAACGCTGCTCATCCCTGTGGACCTGAATCCCAAGATACTTGAATTGATCAACAATTTCGAGTTGGCTTCTCATGGATACCTCCTCTGCCTGGACCTGATCCACAGGAAATAGCACTGACTTCGCCCAATTAATCCTCAGACCCGAAAAGGTTCCAAAAGTATCTACTACATCTAGCAGCTCCTCAAGAGAGCCCCTTGGATCCGCCAGATATACCAGTTAATCGCCTGCATACAAAGAGACTTTCTCTTTGATACCTTTTATGCTCCAACCCTCAATCCGTGGATTACTATTGATAAGGAGAGATAGGGGTTCAATAGCTAGGGCAAATAGTAAAGGGGATAGAGGGCACCCCTGCCTTGTACCCCTTCCCAGAGGAAACTGGCTGGATAAGTAGCCATTAACTAAAACTCTGGCCATTGGCTGCCAGTATAAAATCTGAAGCCACCTCAGGAAACATGCGGGAAAGCCCACGGATTCCAAAACCAACCACATAAACTTCCATTCTACTGAGTCAAATGCTTTTTCATTGTCAAGCGCTGCTATTACTCTACTACCAGAATTGTCATGGATTACCTGCAAGTTGGTGTACAACCTCCTTAAATTTATATCCGTGGACTTCCCCGACATGAACCCCGACTGGTCCGCCCCCACGATTGACAAAATTATGGAGTTTAGTCTCAATGCCAGTACTTTTGCCAAAATTTTAACATCTATATTGATGAGAGAGATGGGTCGATATGACTGACACATATCTGGCGGTCTGCCCTGTTTGTGGATCACCACTATGGTTGCCTCGTATTGAGAGGGGGTAAGTGCCCAGCCTTAAAGGCAGCCCTATACATACCTTCTAGTCTAGGGCCCAGTTCCTCCCTGAACAGCTTAAACCACTCTATGGGCAAGCCGTCTGGGCCTGGGGCTTTACCGGTGGCTATCTGCCATATAGCCCTGCCAATCTCCTCCAGTGTGATCGGTCCTGCCAGTGCCTCTATTTCTTCCTCCGTGATCTCCGGGAGTGTAATGGACTCAAGAAAGCCTCTGATTTTGGCCTCTGAACGACCTAATTTGGAAGCATAAAGAGTCTTATAATAATCTGTGAATTGCTCTGCTATAGCAACTGGGTCCATTACCATTTCTCCCCTTGAATTACAAAGCCCAGCAACCACAGTTGTGGGAGTCTCCGTTTTAGCAAGGAAAGCCAAAGACTTACCGTTTTTATCCCCCTCGACAAACACCATGTGCCGCTGACGCAGCAGCGTCTTCTGAGTATATTGGGTGAGATGTAAATTACACACTCTCTGCACTTCCCCCAACCATCTCTCATTCTCCACATCTGGTGACCTCTCATATTCTGATTCGGCTTGGGCTAGGTCAACCTCCAACTCACCCCTGCGCTGATTAAGGGTCTTCCTATGCGTGGCGATTGCCTGGATAAGCGTCCCCCTAGTCACTGCCTTGAAAGCGTCCCATTCCATCAGCGGATCTGAAGTAGATTCATTGATCAATACTCCCTCTACATTTCTCCTCCACCCCTGGGACCTGGATCCACTTGGGATTCAGTCTCCATCTTTTGGTTGCCTCAACCATTGGCTGAGTCACCCTCACTAGGAGAGGGGCATGATCCGAGATTCCTCGAGGCAAATATTCCGCTGTGCTCACCATGGATAGCATGTCCTGACTAGCAAACGCTAGATCAATACGGGAGAGTGACCCAGCGGACGCCGAGAAGCATGAGAACTGTCTGTCATGTGGGTGAATCCACCTCCACACCTCCGTGAGATTGCAGGACTCTGCCCACGTCCCCAAAGTGGGATCGTGTGACGTTCTGGGACGCAGTCTATCTAAATCCTGGCTTAACGTGGCGTTAAAGTCACCTAGCAATAACCCAGGAGTAGTAGGGTAGAGTGCCAAAAGAGTAGACAGCTGATCTAGAATGACCCCGGAGAAGGGTGGTGGAATATATACCCCCCTAATAATGTAATCATGTCCATGGATTTGGGCTTTCATTACTACATATCTGCCAGAAGGATCTATGTGTACATGCAGCAGTTGAAATGGGAGGCACTTCGCCACCAAAATGGACACCCCTCTCGCATAATTCGAGTATACAGCATGAAATCCCATTCCTAAACATGGCCTTTTCAAGACCTTTTGTCCCCTAAGGTGCGTCTCCTGCAATATGACAATGTCTGGATTGTGTGGTCGGAGAAAATTAAAAACTAAGGCTCTCTTGATCTTACAATTCAGACCCCTGACGTTCTTGGAAACTACCTTGAAAATCGACATATTAAATGTTCCTACAAATCGGCCCAGGTGTCGGGATATCAAACCAGTCACACCAATAAGAACAACAACAACTACTACTACAAATACAAACTTCCCTTTACCCCCACCCACCTGCCCATACCGCCCCAACATGGATGAGCTTTCAGCCCTAAACTGCATATAGAAAACCTTGCAACACTTCACTCCATAGGGGAGTGTACCTGAGACAAGAAAAAAAAAGACAAAAAACCCTTTTTTCTATAGCTTACCCCTTACCAACCAGGCAGGAGAAGCTATAGCTATCCTTCAAAAAGACCTATTGTAGAAGGAAAGGGACCAAAAAGGAGGGAAAAACAAAGACCTCCCTTAGTCCAAAAAGTTTGTGTAAACCGTTAACCAAAAGTCCCGCTCCGATACTCCTGTGTATAGGATAACCTTATCCAAACCCTTAAACTCAACGTTCGTAACCTTAAGAGGTATTGCGGCCCCTCCCAACTGACAATGTAGCAGCTTATCCGTGGGAGCCGGAGCCTGCTGTAATTAGAAGCACCTGTTAGAGTCCAGATATATAAAGACCTGGTGGCTCACTGGGTCCAATGTACTACTAAAGAGCTCCATCAGCGCCTGTCTCTGCGTTTTTCCAGCCAGTCATTGGCTTCCTCGGGGGAAGTGAAGAACAGAGTCTTATCCCTATCCTGCACCCGCAGATGTGTTTGTGGCAGGATACAGCACATCGAGCACTTTAAGCCATATTTTCTCCAGACGGTTTCTGACGGCGTGATTTGTCTCCTCTTTCTTTAGAACCTCTGTCGTGTAATCTGGATATAAAAAGCAGAGCCTAGGTTTTCATATTTGACCTCCCCTTTCTTTCTCGCCACCGTTAAGATGGCGTCTCGGTCACGATAATTCAGGACTCTCATAATGAAAGGGCGTGCAGGGGCCCCTGTTTCACAACCCTAGACAACTATTCAACAACTTCACCTCTATCCTCTGTCCACTCCCCCTCATCTCTGCTCTCAACAGATAATTATGATACTCACTTATTAAACAAGATCAGCCTCATCAGAGAAAGTTTCACCCCAACCTCACTACCTATACTCTTGACCCGCTGCCATCCCACCTCATCCCAGACCTTAGTGCTGTTATTATCCCAGCCCTCACCCGTCTTTTCAACCTATCATTAACCTCTGGCATCTTCCCTTCCTCCTTTAAATACGCTACCATCACACTCATCGTTAAAAAAACATTTCTGGAACCCTCCTCTCTGTCCAACTATCACCTCATCTCACTGCTTCCATTAGCCTCAAAACACCGTGTACATCATGTCTATCTTGAACTGTCCTCCCATCTCTCATCCAACTCTCTTCTCCGCCTGCTGCAGTCTGGTTTATGATCCCATCACTCCTCAGAAACTGATCTAACCAAAGTCACCAATGACCTAGTAACTGCTAAATCCTCACACCACTACTTTTCCTCTTAAAACTCATAGCATCATTTGGCTTTCCATACCACTTGTAAGCTGAAAATACTGGACTTCAGATCTCCTTCCCAGATATTAACTCTCTGCTCTCCAGGATCCCAGAATGTCTGTCGTCCATATCCTCCTTCTTCTTCTTCCGTCGCCTAAAACTAAATGTGGAGAAAACCAAGTTCATCATCTTTCCATCATTCCACTCAATGGTTCTATACTTTCACCATATCCTTCCCTATCCTTCAAACGCATCCAAGCCCTTACCTTTGCCTGCAATCTCCACAAAACGACAAAATCCAAAATAATACCAGGGCTGGACATACCCAAAAGGTACATAAGCTAGTGATTCACAAAAAATATAGCACAAAACACACCTTATAAATCACTTTAGCAAATAGATACATAAAAACCAAACTTTTATTTGAATAATAGATAAAATACTAACTAGCCCTTATTGCAACCCTCACAAATCTACAGAAACCCTGCCTAACCAAGAACACATGTAAGGTGCTCGACCCAATGAAGGGCGCCACCTACACGGAAACTGTCCCTCACTGACAGTCCCTACTAAAACCCTATAAGATATCCTAATAGTGAAATGCCACTAGAAATAAGAGGCAATAGCATGCAAAATAGGGTAACTCCTACCAATGTAGATATGAGAGATATCAGTGGGAACGCCACCAAAGAAACCTATGCTTGTAATAGGAGGCTCACTATTACATACACAAGACGAGGATATAGATACACCCTCTCAAATCTATTTACTAGTGAAATTTACCCCAAGCCAGAACAAAACCTGGATAAAGTGGCTAATGATAGCCCAAGCATAGAAAAATATATATGGCAAACACGTACCTATAGAATACAATGGAACAAATGAGACACCTACATAATGCTATGGTGTAAGGATATAGTATAAAATACCAAGAAGAGAGAGACGGGTGTCACTATACACACCCTACCTTATCATGCTACAATATCCAGACCAACGCGTTCTCTCACTATAATTCGAAGGGTTAATCCGGGTCAATGGTTATAGCAATATTAATCCCAATATAGCTAATAGCCATTAGAATCAAATAGAATTGATACTCGCGTGTTTGTTCACTCCGGATAGTTCAGGTCCCCCCATGTCATAGATGTTTGTGAGGGCATTAAGTTGTGGGAATCACCCTTAAATAGTTCACAAAATATCCACCAAACAATTAACCTATTTCCGGACGCAAACGCAATGTTGCTCCCCTGCGTTACCAGGGACGCCACAGGCCGGAGCATTTCCGGAATGAATCCCGGTACAATCCACATTACGTGAATCCACATGCCAAGTCTGCGATATCATGCGGCCATCCTCCGCCCCAAAAAAAGCGTCCCAGTTGTATCCTAGCACCCTTCATGCTTAAACCACAATTCACTTCCGGACGCCAAACAGTGCTAACCTGGCTGTCAGAGGTCGCCGCCGATGAAGAGCACTTCCGGTAAGTCGGCGCATGCGTGAATTGTTGATGACGTTCGCGAGTCCGCATACTAGGGAGAAAAAGTGATTAAGATAATACTTTCCAATCATTACATAGTTTGCTATTACACCTAGACTACTGTAACTCAATGTCCCTAAAATGACACCCAGGTCCGGGATTACACCAATTGACGCGGTCACATCCCTCAACCACACAATAGATTGATGCCACAATCGTGGCTTGATTCAAAATATAACTATGATGTTACAGCAGAGATAAATACAGAAATTAGCCTGTCGATACTTCTTAGTGTAATCATCACTTTTGTTCCATATGATGTATTAATACAACACCTAATGTGATCCCCCAACAAAACCATATAGATACAGATATGTATGAGATAGTTAGATAAAAAAAGGGTATTAAAACAAATATCAAACTATGTAGTAAATTAGAAATAGGTATAAAGAGGAGATGTTAAATGAAAGGGGACTGAATGTCATCGTCTCCTTAAGAACCACCGGCTTAAGTGTTCTCATCTGATAGATCCAGAAAAGTCTCTCTTTTGAAGGATTTTTCTTTCAAAGTCACCCTCCTAGGGACTCCTATTCACCACCTCCAATACCCAGAAGCGAGAGTTCAGTCACATCACCAACATGCACTTCACTAACATGCCTCGCCACAGGTGTATTCTCGTCCTTTCCACGTCCCAATGTGTTCAAAAACCTCAGCTAAATTACCTAGGAGTCTTGCACCACATAATATTAGTTTGGACAAGAAACAAGTGATCTTAGATAACACCTTAGATTTACAGTTTGCAATAAATAGAATTAAGTTTTATAGGTTCGTCTTGATTCTCCATAAAAGCTTTAGTGACTTTGTTATATTTGCATGCTTTACATGAACCGCATTTATACATCCCGCAAACAGGTGTATCTAGCACGACCTAGCCGGTAGAGGTGGAACCAGTGGCTGTTGCACCAATCTATCTCTAAGATTTTTTCCTTTTTCATAAAAGTTAAAACCGGCGTGCAGCTAATCAGTTATGCAGTGATCGAGTCTTGTAAGGAGAATTGGCATAAACGTTCCAAAAACCCTTTTAAACCTTTCTGCTGGCCACATCGTATGTTCCGATGATTCTGACCTTATTCATACTCTCTCTAGTTCTTGTTTGTAGGAGTTTATCGCGGTTCAGTGGATAGGGCTTGTTGGTACGCCTCCCCAGCACAGATCTAGGGTACCCCCTTTCCAACAAATCTTGTTGTCAGGTCAATTGGCTCTCCTTTTTGTAGGACTCCACCGAGGAAGCAATTCCTAGCGTTCCTCGTGAATGCCCCCTGGAATTCCCCTCCTCAAAGGGATTATGGATGAGCGCTGTTCCTCTGTAGGAAGACTGTTCCCTTGCCGTATGTTTTCTATAGGCGCTTGTTTCTACTCTTTCATTAGCAACCCCCTCCTTATCTCAATATCCAGTAATGGTAACCTGTTCCTCCCTAATCTCATACGTGAACTCAGGACCAGATGGAGTGGACATTTAGTGACTCAACAAATGATATAAACTGTTGCTAGATCTGTCCAGGAATGATAATCACATCGTCAAATGTACCGACCCCACAGGGCACATGATGACATTAGTCTTCCATGTTTCCGCAAAAACAATGGTCGCTCTCACACCAGCCCAGGAACAGGTTAGCATAGGTAGGCGCACAGGGACTACCATGGACCGTGCCCCTGAGCTGGTGGAAGAAGCAACCTTTGAAGACGAAGTAATTTGCGTCAACTCTTAGTTATAAGGTCCAGTTTGAAAACTGATTTGACGGGTAAGAAATTGGTACGAGTCTAGAGGAAGAAATCAAGTGCTTTCAGTCCTTCACTATGTGGGATGGAAATATACAGCGCTTCTACATCGATGCTACATAAAACAGCGCTCCCTTATCTATTACAACGTTCCTCATTTGGCCAGTGATCCCATTGCGTATCTCTTATATAGGACGGTAAAGACAAAAACAAAAATGGTCTTATATTTGATCAATATTTTATTCCCAAATTCTGTGTTAGGTTGCCCACCCCTGACACTATAGGCCTACATTTTAAAGGATCTAGTCCTTTATGAACTTTAGGAAGTCCATAAAATGTGGCTAGCTGTGGGGATACTGGATAAAGTAACTCAATGTCTTTTTCATTGTGATGAGTTATCTCTTAGGCAGTTTTTAATAGCCTTCTAAGTTCATCTTGGAATTTTTCTGACGGGTCCTTTCAGGGATCGGCATAGCCCTGTTTATTCACTCAGATAACTGGAGACAACATCTTTCTGTAGTCACCAAAAATTCTGGACACCAGAATTACCCCCGTTATCGGATGGTTTTATAATAATTGTTTGATCATTCTCCAGTGATTTAAGGGCCAAATATTCTTCCTGGACAGATGGTAGTCCTTGTATGTAATCCCTGTTCCAATTTTTTGCCAATTCATGACTCACTACATCTCAAACCACATCAATATTAGTTATCATTAATGGTGGCATTTTAGTAATTTTCAATCGACAGGTCGAGAAAGGGCCCTCTGATGGATACAGTTCCCTTCTTCATGCACGAGAGGGGCAAGACCTCTCACATCCGCCAGTTCCCCATAGTCAATGCCTAACTCAGTGCATTCTTTATTGTCCCGAGTTCTAAAGAATTTTTTCCATTTAAGACTCCGGGCAAATAAATGAAGGTCCTTAATCCAATCAAATATTTTGAAAGAAACAGTAGGAACAAAAGATAGCCCTCTATTTAATAATGCTATCTCACTGTCGTTTAGTTCCCTATTAGACAGATTAATAACATTGGAGGTCCTCTGATTTTTATCTATTTTTATCTCTGTTGGACCCTAGAGCCGTACCTGTCATGGTTTCTAAAAAAAGGTATTGTGTTGCATTCATATGGCTTGGAACGTGAGGGATTACCCCAGGGGCTGAGGATGAAGAACAAGATGGCAAATTTCCACCATCTTGGTTGTATTTTTCCTGCCTTGGAAAACTCCTTCTCCTTCCCCCTCACCTTTTTCCTTGAGGAGACCTTGGGGCCCATTGACCTAAAATCTCGTCTGGATAGGGTGATGATTGAGGCCTCTTTGTGGATTTCTCTTTGTTTTCCCCTTCCGACAAGTCAGTGTCCGAAGAGGATATGTCTGTATCAAAGCCTCTCTGTTGAGATTCTTTATTAAGAAAAAGATAGGCCCTCTTTTCTTTAAAATCGGCCAAATCCCTAACAAATTGGTTATGTTTACGCTCTTTTAAAAAATTACCGTATCTTTCAATATTTTGTTTGAGTTCTAGTTCTTTTTTATTGAACTCTGTTTCCCCTTTTAGTTTACGTGCCACCTCTATTGTCTCTTCCAATTTGATCCTAGCCGCTTCAAGAATTTTCTTTTCTTCTTTAAGAAGAATGGTCATAAACCTAATTGATGACAAAGTGGCTTCTTGTTCCCACTCCTGTAGTAGTGTTGTACTACAAGAGCGACTTGCAGGGACCAAGGGAATTCTAAGTCCCTTGGGGACAATACTATTTTTGATATAATTTTCCAGGGATTTGACCTCCCACCAAGACTTGGTATGGACCTTATACTTGGGCGCGGGTGAGTAGTGTTCAAATCCCTTGATCACTGCCACTGATTGTCGGTGTAACTTGATGTATACAAGAAAAATCCTTCTCTGAAAAAACCCCCTCTACATCAGATAAACAACTATATCTTTTTCTTAATAAAGAATCTCAACAGAGAGGCTTTGATACAGATATATCCTCTTCGGACACTGACTTGTCGGAAGGGGAACAAAGGAGAAATCCACAAAGAGGCCTCAATCGCTCACCCCTATCAGGACGAGATTTAGGGGTAATGGGGCGCCCAAGTATCCTCAAGGAAAAAGGAGAGGGGGAAGGAGAAGGAGTTTTCCAAGGCAGGAAAAATACAACCAAGATGGTGGAAATTTGCCATCTTGTTCTTCATCCTCAGCCCCTGGGGTAATCCCTTACGTCCCAAGCCATACGAATGCAACACAACCTTTTTTAGAACCAGGGACAGTACGGGGCTCTAGGTGGGGAAACTAATTAAGAGGAGTATCAGAGATTAAAAATAGGATAAATCAGAGTACCTCCAATGTTATTAATCTGTCTAATAGGGAACTAAACGACAGTGAGATAGCATTATTAAATAGAGGGCTATCTTTTGTTCCTACTGTTTCTTTCAAATTAATTTGATTGGGATTAAAGGGACCTTCATTTATTTGCCGGAGTCTTAAATGGAAAAAATTCCTTTAGGACTCGGGAAATAAAGAATGCGCTGAGTTAGGACATTGACTATGGTGGAAAACTGGAGGTTGTGAGAGTCTTGGCCTCTCTGCTTGAAGAAGGGGATTTGGATCCATCGAGGGCCCTTTTTCGACTTGTCGGATGAAAAGTACTAAAATGCCACCATTTAATGATACTAATATTGTTGTGTTTGTAGATGTAGTGAGTCATGAATTGGAAAAAATTGGAACAGGGATACGATACAAGGACTACAATCTGTCCAGGGAAGAATATTTTGGCCTTAAGATCACTGGAAAGTGAGCAAACAATTATTATAAAAACCATCGATAAAGGGGGTAATCTCGGTGGTCCAGAATTTTGGTGATCAGAGAGATGTGTCTCCAGTTCTGAGTGATAAACACGGGGCTATGACGCATCCTGGAAAGGGACCCTGACAGGAAAATCTACCAAGTTGAACCTTAGAAGGCTATTAAAAACTGACCTAGAAGATAAAACTCATCAATGAAAAGAATTTGGGTTTCTTTATCCAGTATCCACACATAACTAGCCACATTTTGATGGATACTTCCTAAAGTTTTCATTAAAGGACTAGATCCTTTAAAATGTAGGCCTTTAGTGTCATGGGGTGGGTAAACCTAAACACAGACATTTGGGGAATATATATTGATCAAAGATTAAGACCATTTTGTTTTGCGATTTAGGGGTCGTTTTGTCTTTACTCCTATATTAAAGAGATACGATGGATCTCTTGGCCAAATTGGGTAGAGGTGGACGTTTGTCTTGATAAGGAGCCACTGTTATGTAGCATCGATGTAGAAGCGCTGTATAGTTCCATCCCACATTAGTGCAGGACTGAATGCACTGATTCTCCTCTCGACTCGTAGCCAAATTCTATACCCGTCATAATCAGTTCATAATGGACCTAATGAACTATGTTTGTTGACGCATAAATTACTTCGTTCTTCAATGGTTGTTCTTTTCCACAGCTCAGGGGAACGGGCCATGGCGTTGTCCCTGTGCGCCTACTATGCTAACCTGTTCCTGGGCTGGTGTGGCGGGGGGGAGAGCCACCATTGTTTTTGCGGAACACATGGAAGACTATTGTCAAAACATGTGCCTGTGGGAGTCGGTTACATTGTCGATTCTGTGATTTTCATCTGGAACTGGATCTGAGCAACAGTTTATATCATTTGTTGAGTCACTAAAATGTCCAACTCCCATCGGTCTGAGGTTAACGTATGAGATAGGGAGGGACAGGTTACCATTCTGAGATATTGAGATTAGGAGGGGGTGCTAATGAAAGAGTAGAAACAGCGCCTATAGAAAACCTACGGCAGGGAACAGTCTTCTACAGTGGAACAGCGCTCATCCTTATCCCCTGAGGAGGGGAATTCCGAGGGGGCAGTTCACGAGATACGGGAGGAATTGCTCTCGTGGGAGTCCTACAAAAAGGAGGCCAACTGACTGACAACAAGGATTTTTGGAAAGGGGTACCCTTAGATCTGTGCTGAGGGAGGCGTACAAACAAGCCCTAATCCACTGACCGCTGGATAATCTCCTACAAACCAGAAACTAGAGAGAGTATGAATAAGGTCAGAATTTCACGGAATCATACGATGTGGCAGCAGGAGAGGTTAAAAAGGGTTTTGGAGAGTTTTGGCCAAATTCTACTACAAGACTCGATCAACTGCAGAATGATAGTGCCGTCGGTATGTAACTTTTAGAAATGGAAAAAACTTAGGATAGATTGGTGCACAGCACTTTTGTTCCAATCCTCGACGCTAGGTCGTGGCTAGATACACCTGTTTCGGGATGTATAAATTGCGGTTCAGTAAAGGCATTGCAAATTTATCAAAGTCCACTAAAGCTTTTAATGATAATCAAGGAGAACTATAAATGAATACTTTGCAACTGTAATTCTAAGGGTGTTATCTATGGATGCTCTGTTCGTGTCCCCACTTTTATTTATGTGGGGCAAAGGACCTCCAGGGAATTTACGGCGGCAGGGTTTTGGAACACCATTGGGGACGTGGAACATGCGACGAGATACACCTGTGGCGTGGCATGTAGAAATGGAAAGAGCATTTAGCGGTGGTGATGTGATCTCAGGTACTCTCCTTTGGGTATTGGAGGTGGGTGAATAGGAGTCTAGGAGGGGTGCTTTGAAAAAAAAAAATCCTTCAAAGAGGAGACTTTCAGGATCTAATCGATGAGACACTTAAGACCGGGGGGTCTATTGAGACGATGTCATTCATCCCGTCATTTAACATCTCTCTTTATACTATTTCTAACTTTTTACTACATAGTTTGATATTTGGTTAATACCTTTTTTTATCTATCTATTTCATAATATTTGTATCTATTGTTTTGTTGGGGGATCACATTATGGTTGTATTAATAATCATATGGAACAAAGTGATGAGTATCACTATTCCTGGCTATTTTGGATTTTTCTCTGCTGAACATCATAGTTTATATTTTTTGTTCAAGCCCGATTGTGGCATCAATCTATGTGGTGGTTGAGGGAATGTGACGGCGTATTGGGTTATTCCCGACCTGGTGTGCATTTTAGGGGACATTTTGAGTTACAGTAGTCTAGGTGTAATAGCTCAAATATGTACTGATTGGAAAGTATTATCTTAATCTCGTTTTTCCTGAGTTTGCGGACATCTCGATACTCAGCATTCAATTCACGCGATGCGCCGACACTATTCCGGAAGTGCTTCAGCGGCTGGGTCTATGACAGCCAGGTTAGCACATGGTATTGGGCCGGTCCGGAAGTTAGATTGTGGTGTTGCTTAAGGCATGAAGGGTGCCTAGGATACCAACTGGGGTCGCTTTTTATGGCGGAAAGGGTGGAGCAGATATCGCGAGACTTGGCACATGGATTCACGTAAGTGTGATTGTTTTACCGGGATTCATTCCGGAAAAGCCTCCTGGCAGGTGGCGTTCCTGGTAACACAGGGCGAGCACATTGCTTTGGCCGTCCGAAATTGGTAATGTTTGTGTGATATTTGGTGAACTATTTAGGTGGTGATTCCCACAACTTATTGCCCTCTCAAACATCTATTGGACCATGGGGGACCTTGAACTATCGGAGTTGAACAAACGAGCGAGTATATAGTATGTCTAATTTGATTCGATTGGATATTAGTATATTGGGCATTTATAATTTGCTATAACCATTGACCTCTGATGAAAACCCTTCGGAATTATAGGGAGAGAAACGCGTTGGTCTGGGAGATTGTTGCATGATTATGGGAGGGTGTGTATATCGTGTACCCGTTCCTCTCTCTTTCTTGGTATTTATACTATATCTTCACACCATTAGCATTATGTAGTGTGTCCATTTGTCCATTGTATTCTATGAGGTACGTGTTTGCATATATATTTTTCTATGCTTGGGCAATATTCAGCCACTTTATACCAGGTTTTGTTATGGCTTGGGGTATTTCACTAGTGATAGATTTGAGATGGTTTTTCTATATCTCGTCTTGTGTATGTAATAGTGACCACGATTACAAGCATAGTTTCTTTGGTGGCGTTCACTGATTATCTCTCATATCAACATGGTAGGAGTTACCCTATTTTGTGCTATTGACTCTTTTTTAATAGTGGATTTCACTATTAGGATATCTAATAGGGTTTAGTAGGGACTGTCAGTGAGGAAGGTTCCGGGTAGGGGCGCCCTTATTGGGGCGAGCGCCTGAAATCTCCACCTGAAAAATTATTTCTTGAATTTGCTCATTCTTTAACTTCAATGCAACAAAAATGCTAGTCCATGTTCTTGTCATCTCACACCTAGACTACTGAAACATCCTTCTCTATGGCCATTCAGCACTCTTGCTCCCCTTCAAACCATTCTCAGCTCTGCTACCTGTTTTATCCACCTCTCCCATTGCTCCTTCTCTGCCTCTCCACTGTGCAAATCCCTTCACTGACTACCCATTGTCCAGCAAATTCAGTACAAGTTACTATTCATGACCTACAAGGCTCTTCATGACCTTTCCCCCATACATATTTGCCTTAATCTTCAGATACATCCCCTTCTGCAATCTCCAATCCTCACAAGACCTTCTTTTCTGCTCTCCCTGTGTCAGCTCCTCACACAACCGTCTCCCAGACTTTTCCTGTGCATCACCAAATCTGGAACGTTTTCCCCAAACACAAGACCTGCTCCCTTTCCTAGTTCAAAAGCCCTAGAACCTCTCTAGTAAGTAAAAAACGCTGATGCCTTCACTACCCAACAAACATTTTTTGCCCCTCACCTTTTGTCCCCTTTTTAAACCCCCTTGCAGGGGGGCCCCTTCTCCCTCCTGCCCATTTGTTATTCTTTTTTTTTTGTTTTTATGCATTAAAATTTTATGTAAGAAATGCCCATCAAAAAGTCAATGCTTGGAAGAAGATGCTTTAAAAGAAAAAATATAATAATAAAAATAAATAACCAGATCAATAATTTTTAGTTTGTTTTCCTTTTAATTCCTTTATTTAAATTTTTAAAACCCCAAACAATAAATAAATACAGAAATAAAACAAACACAAATCAAAATCAAAACCGTAAACCTATGTTTTTTACGTACAAATGGATACAAAATTAAATTTATCCCTAATAAATTATTTTTTTTTAAAATTTTACCTCCACTTTTCTTTAAAATTACGTGGAACTTCCTGCGGTTAAAAACTTTGAGGAGTTCGTTTTTAAAAAAATTTGGAGTTTAACAAACAGAGATTGGGTTCTAATAAATAGGCTTTTTTAAAGGGTGCTTCAAATTAATCTGTCCCACAAAAAAAATTTCTTGAAAAATTTATAAAATTGTATTGAACCAATAAATTTAAAAAATTAAAAAAAGATTTTAAAAAAAAATCCCATCTATTAAAAGAATAATATGGAAGTATTTTACCAATGTCCCCTCAGCAGCCCAAAATGAAAAATTTTCCCAGTGCGGGCTGATATGACAGAAGGAATTTTAATGAGCCCGCTATTTATAAAAATTTTGGGCCCCAGACGCCTCCTCCTTTTTTTTTTTTCCCTCTTTTTAAAAGTAGGGCAGGTGTTTGCAGGGTGTCTTTTTTCTTCCTTTCTCAAAAGGTATAGTTGCTTTGTTGCTCGTTAAGGCTGCAATAAAATTCCAATACCATTCTGGAAAATTTACCCAAACTTTTCCAGAACAAAGAACCTGTACCTCAAGACCCATAGGCAACAGTGAAATAACTTACAGAACTGGAACTGTTAACAAATTGGGAGAAGTCCCAATAATCCTTCCAAGTACCTAGTACAGTTCCTGAGTTTCTAATTGATACAGAAAAAGCCTAAGATTTTTCTTCCTCATGGCAAAGAGAGTCACTCATTATTTACCAATGGACCAAATAAGGGGACATGTATGAACGGCCTGTTGCCAGTTTTCTGCTGAATGTCCGACAAAAAAAAACTGTGTTGACCATGTCAAACATTTGTTCAAAGTTTTTGTGCCAAAAATGGGGCACTTTCTGTCCATCCTTGACACTATTTATATCTTTGACAATTCTTAAGGTTTGTCGCACCACATTCCAGGATTAGACACATCTAATGAATGTTGCTCCGATCAGACAATGTGTCTGCAAAAATGTCAACATCCTTTCCAACGGCAACTGAGACCAGACAAACTCTTATTGCCAATAGGCCGAAAAAAAATGATATAAACTAACTTATATATAAGCATAGTGATATACATTAATTATGCGTAATTATAAACTATAAAAAAATTAATATAATATAAAATGGCTATAAATTAATATAATACTCAAATTATAAAACCAATAAATCATCTACCAAAAATAATCGTTCTCAGTCGGTAGCTACAGAGTACGTAGTAGTTCCAAGATTACAAACACATCACAGCATACTAAAATTAAAAAAAAGCCATAGAATAGCGTATCTTAGTGAATAGAAACATCGTAGTGATCTTGCTTGCGAACCTTACTTGCGAGACTTTGTACATTTTTCGTCCATTTCAATTTTAGATTATTTTGCATTTTCTCCTATATTAAATTCAACTAATATTAATAACAATATTGTTTAAATTTGATATTTCCTTGTTCTTGAGCATATATTCGAGATGTCAGTAGCCAGACTCCTGGAGGTCCCTGGGACCTGAGGATTACAAAGCAGAGATCACATAACAATAGTATTCTGTTCACTAAAGATTACCATTCTAATAGTGCTTTTATTTTATTTCTCGCCTACTGTGATGGTCTCTTGTAATTATTGTCTTACTACTCATGATAACTCCACATAGCTACCCAGATTGATAATGGGGATTTATGTGTAGATTGGTTCTTAGATACTTTACATTATATAATTTTTTTTTTTTTTTTTATATCAATTTTATATTAATACGAATTTTATATAGTTTACACATTATTATCATAATTACGTTTAATCACTTTAGTGGTATTAGTTGTGAAATAATTAGCCTGATTTTTCTGCCCTATTGGCAATAAGAAATTAGTTTTAGCGCATGGCCTCAGCTGTCTGTCAGGAGTTCTCGTTATGTCTTTTATATACATTTCTGGTGTACCAGCCACAGGCACTTATGATACACCCGAAATTATAAACCGCCATGTGACACATTCATGCATATTCGATCAGCACATTCACAACCCTCACCAGTTTTAAGCAGGGCCCTTCGAAAATACATCTTCTCCATCGGTCTGGCCCCACCAAGATCCCTAACTGCGCATCTAACACATAACATCTGTTCACTCCCTGCACTTTGGGCACGTCACGAGGCACTTAATCTGTATATACTAGATGTACTGTCAGGGTGTGCAGGTTTCAATCCATTTTCATGTAAACCACCCCCTATTTATTACACACATGGCTGGACCCATTGTAAACTTGGCCACTTCTTACCGTATTGCTTCACACCATAACACACAACTAAAGAGATTGTAAGGTCTCAACGGACAGGGCCCTCACAAACCTTGTGTCTCATTTGTAATGTTCTTTATAACGTGTAATGACTGTATATGTTTTACCCTTGGAATTTGTAAATATGCTGCGGAAATATGTTGGCGCTATACGAAATAAAGATTATTATTATTATTATTATTTTATCTTGGACGAATGCTACATGAAACTATCGAGACGTATGACTGTCTCTTGTCTGCGGACATTTTATACCGTGCCCTATTTATGTGCAATCTCAGAGACTCGACCTTGAGAAACATTGAACCATTGTGGATCTTGAGGTCAACAGCGTAAAAGTAATTCCATGGCACCCCTCCAATGAGACCCTGAGTAAATATCTTACAATGAGGGCAGAGCATCACTAAGGATTTGGGACACCCTTCAGTTTCTCTTTCCATTCCTTCGCGAGTTGTACCAACCACGAGGTCTGTATGGCAAGTCACAGATTCAGATGGTATAGAGGTGTAGATCAACGCTCAGAGCAGATTCTATACGGGGTCCTCGGTCTTCACCGCAGCCTGTCGCGACAAGCGATGGCTGTGACATGACCGTGGTGACAGCCGAGAGTGGCAGGACAAGGATACGGTGTTGGCGAGAGATGACGATCACCAGCCGGTAGAAGCCAATAGGCAGATGACAGAGTCCTAGGCAAGATAGCAGCACGGTACTAACCAGTATACAAGGTACACCAACATAGAGTAGCTAGAAACAGCAACCTGACAAAGCAGGCTAAACATAAACATGGACTGTGCAAGGCAGGTAGCAAACAGTCAAGCATGGCGAGGATGCAGCAGAAATAAAGTAGATAGCAAGCTGGTGCAGTCAGCAGAAACGCACTAATATATAATTGCAGGCACTCAGGGGTTATTCAGGAACAAGAGCAACCAGCAGCAAAGTTCAGAGCTCCAGAGGACATTCATGAACCGACACAAGGAACAGAGACAGGAAGTTTCTTATATCCCAGGAGGTCGCGGTCATTGACAGGTAATTGGGAAACTGTCCCTGTTAAATCCCAGACCAGTGGCACATGTGCGTCCTATGGAGTTCGTCTGCATGCACATGGAAATTGACAGGAATGTGCACCGAAGCAGGAACCGAGGCAGGTTATACTGTACAAATAACAATAGACACAGCAACGAGGTACCAGGAAGCCGGGACACAAGACCTGAAACAGAGACACGAACGGACGCAGTCCCACAGGCAGCGGCCGTGTGCCGAAATGCACACAGACAGAAGCAGGGATGTGTGCTATGCCCACGGTCTGCTGGGTACTGTGGCATGATCTGAGTACAGCAGTAATGTGTGGATACACCTGCCTCACAAAAACCTTTTTTAACTCACGTTCTCACTAGAGCTATGATGGTAGTTGCCTTCTGGAAAACACATCCCAAAATGTCTTTAACGAATAAGGTTTTGGGGTCCAACATGAAGGAGTTAGAATGATCAAGACGGGCCTACAACTCTTCTTCGCCTGTTAAAAAGAGTAAAATCTGTGCAGACAACATGACCAACGCAATCTATTTAAACAAATAAAGCGAAACGGAGTCATCTTCCCTGATGGAAGAAGTTTTTCTGGTCCTAGTTCTCTGAGAAAAAACGTCTGATCGCTGTCTCTACTTTTTAGCGTGGAAAAAACAGGTTATTCCACCCTGAACATGCCTGGCCAAACAATTAAAAACCTGCGGCTAAGTAGAACGCAAATTGTCCCTAAATCAGGAGGTCTTCTGTCAGATTACGGGAAAGTGGGAAGTTTCCTGGCAGTTGGGATCTTTGGGTGATACTGGGAGCTAGGTATAAGTCTTTCTAGCTGTGCATGCCATGCTGATTTCATGACAGTTCTATGTGGCCTATGTAATCTCTCATGTGTCTATAACATAGAAGGTCCTGTCCAAGGCTCACAATAATCAAGCCTCTCTAATTGCCATGATACTCTTTTGGCCCAATAAAGCATGGTTCTCTCATTTGATGAGATTGAGCAGAGATCAATACTGGATACTCCCTCTCAGCAAGATGTGTTCCAACCTGAAGCTCAATGCCTAGGGGTTGGTGGGACCATAGTGACATTTTTGTATCTTGAGATCTTGAGTACATAATGGTGCCAAAAGACAGCTTATTATACAAAATAATGCCTTCAGCCTATGACAATATTGCTATATGACATTTATTGCAACTTTCACTGTTAACTTCCTTTAAGTATTTTGTACATACAAGGAACACCTTACTTAGTCCTGTGATATGCAGAATCAGGTAAATATAACCTGTGGTATAGTGCTGGTCTTGTGACTCTATTAATCGCTGAACATCCTTTAGGTGAAGTTCACTTTTAGAGCTGAGACCTCTTGGTTAGTTTACGCTCCTCGGCGTTCTCCCCATGCCTACTGCATTTTGGGGGACACGCCTCCTTTGTGATGCTTGACCTAGTGGTCAAGTACTGTAGTGGGCTCAATGTTAAATAAAGGAGAAAAAATGTTTAAAAGTAAATAAAAAATATTACAAGTTCAAATCACTCCCTTTTTGCCATTTTGCAAATAAAAAAAGTTCCACGTAATTGGTATCGTTGCATCGGTAGAAGTCCAATCTATTAAAATATAATCATTAATCACGTACACAAAACACCCTAAAAGAAGAAAAATTCCAAATGCCAAAATTGCGTTTTTTGGTCCTTTCACATCCCCTAAAATTGGAATAAAAAATTATCAAAAAGTCATGTGTATCCCAAAATGGTACCAATAAAAAGTAAACTTCAGCCCACAAAAAATGCATCATCACAGAGCCCATAGGTAAAGTACAAAAAGATATTGGTCACGTAAAAATGGCGCTTTAGCAAGCAATATTAACATTAGAGGAATGTTTGGATTTTTTAAATGTGCAAAAGCATAACGAAAGCCCTGCATATTTGGTATTTCCATAATTGCATAAACCTGAAGAATACAGATAACCCATCATTTAAACCAAAGAGTGAACACCATAAAAATAAAACCCCCTCAAAACTTGTGTTTTCTTTTCTTCTCATTTCATCCCACTTAGAATTTTTTATTTTTAGTTTCCCAGTGTATTCTAAGGTTCGGTCAATGACACTATTAGAAAGTCCCTTGCGTTATTGTTAGTAACCGTCTCCAGAGTCAACAATGGTTCCAAGGCCTCAAAAGCCACCGTTTCCAAAGAGACACCATCCTTCAGGCCTATGTAGATGAAGGTTTGGATTTACCTCTGTTTTTAAGAGCTAGTTCCCAAGCCATTCTACATCCCCAGCGGAAAAGCTTGGTCATGGTCAAACAGATATGTAGTGCCACCTTCTGGACATTACCTAGGCCATTCAATTTAAGATCTCAGAAGACACCTTCTTTAGGTGATTGATTTTGATAGCTGTGCATGAGGTCCCTCCTTAGGGATCTACTTGTTATAACCCCATTTTTGTTCTGCTGATAGGGGTGGAAAGAAAGTTTTCAGTTTAGAATAGAAATCTGTTTTCCCTCAGTCCTTTCAGCAGCATAAGGCTCACTCCCTAAATTAGAGAGTCTGCAGTACTAAACAGAATCAGTCAACAGGGCACAGAAATCCTAATTTTTCTGCTGCTAAGAGGACTAAAGGAAAATAGATTTACATTCTAAATCGAAAACTTATACCAACTAGCATGGTATCAATATCTATTTTTCAAGCCCTCTTCATACTCCCTTACCAGTATTATGACCTGCCTGTATATCAAATGTTGGTAACAGGTCGGTAAGGGGTTGAGACAGCCAACTTTTACAGAAACTAGACGCATGCCGTCCGGTGTCCAGGTCAGACCAATGTCTATCTGGGAGTTAAAGCCTTAACTCTCAAGCTTCATTTTAGGATAAACTGTCAAGTGTGTACATGAGAGGTGACACTTTTTCTGTTTATTCTATAACTTGTATATGCCATGTTTTACCAGTTTTCCCCTCTGTAGGCTACATCTATATTTTTCTTGTCCCCTGAGCTAGTGGTTGGAGGGTTAAGACTATATGCTATGATATCTCACACTACACACACTCTAGGAGATCCTGTCCCCTATTCTCCTACACCCACAGAATGAAGTAGAAATACGAGAGAAAATAGTCCTAAGGCAGCAAAGCATTGAATCACAGTCTAGTGTTCCTACTGTGCATGTGCTTTTTTTTTTTTAAGTCAAATCAGATATAATAGAACATTTACTGTTCACAGTATCCTAAAGTCACAATGTATATAATATATTCTAAGAAACTCATCAAAAGATGTATAGATGATATGTATAAAAGCAGCTGTTCGTTTCAAGACCAAAGTCAAAATATATATAATATATACTAAATACAGTATATAACCTACAAAGCTCATGGATGCAAGACCAAATAAATAGCAAACTGAGTCACAGTAAAAAAAAAAATATACATTTTTTATTACCGTAATACATATTAAAAATATATTAAAAAGTCAAAAAACATGATGGACAAATAGAACCAAAAACTGTGGGCACTAAATCATGATCAAGGTAATTAATATAAAATTAAAGTTAATATATAGACTGATGCAATGGCAAAAAAAATCAGTCAAATGCAAACAAAGAACAAAGGCACAAAAAAATTTAAAAAATACAGTTATAATGTAAGTAAAATACTAGTAAAGGGAAGAAGAAAAAAAAAAGGGGGAAAGTACCTATCCAGTGTCAATAACCAACAATATAGTCAATCAAATACATAACACAGTGATACGTATCAATAGTATGCAAAAATCTAATGTGCCAATGTTTAATAATAAACTAAAGTATAAATATTAAAGTGGCACAGTGCCATGCATGAAACATTAAACGTAGTATATACAAAAGTCTAAAGTGCCCATGCTTAGTGATGAACAAAAGTATAGATAATAAGGTAACACAGTGCCATAAATCAAAATTACCACAGTATACAAACGGTCAAAACATGAGTAGAATTACCCACTGCAGAAAACACGACACATTTCACTTTTGTGCTTCGTCAAGGAATGTATCATTGTGTTATGTATTTGATTGACTATATTGTTGGTTATTGACAGTGGTTAAGCACTTTCCCCACTTTTTTTTTCTTCCGCTTACTAGTATTTAACTTGCATTATTATGTCAGGATTCTGTCAGGATTGCTGTATTTTTTTCAAAACACCTCACAAAAACCTTAATAAAAAGTGATAAAAGCACCATATGCCCCCTATAATGGTACCAATAAAAATCTCAACTCATCCCGCAAAAAACAAGCCCATAGTCAGCTCCATACACGGAAAAATAAAAAAAAGTTATGGCTATCAGAATACGATGACATAATTTTTTTATAAACGCATTTCTATTGTGTAAAAGTAATAAAACATAAAAAACAATATAAAATGTATATCATTGAAATTGGACTGACCCGCATAGTAAAGTTATCCTGTCATTTATATCACACAGCGAACACTGTAAACTTGAAGTCCAAAATACAATGTTGAAACTGCATTTTTTCACCCCCATTTTCATTGCCCAATGCTAAAAACAATTATGGAACACCTGTGCGTCCAAAATGCACAATACACCCTAGATGAGATCCATGAGGGGTGTTGAATCCAAAATGGGTTAATCTGGAAGGTTTCACCTGTTCTAGTACTTTGGGGCTTTGCAAATGTGACATGGCACCCACCAAAATCTACATTCCAAAAGCCAAATAGCCCTCTCTCCCTTGTACGCCCTGCCACGCGCGCAAACAGCAGCTTACATCCACATATAGGGTATTGCCGAACTTGGAAGAAACTGTGTAACAAACTTTTGCGTGCTTTTTTCCAAGGATTCATTGTAAAAATTAAAAATTTTCAGCTGAAATTGCAGATTGTTGGGGAAAAAAAAATCATTTTCAGAGCCTAACGCTAAAAAAAATTGTGAAACACCGGTGGGGTCAATATACTCACAACACTTCTGGATATATTACTTAAGGAGTGTAGTTTCCATAATAGGATCTTTTTAGGGGAGTTTATTAAGTTTTAGCACCTTAAGGTGTCTGCAAACTTGAAATGGTGCCTAAGTAAAATCATATTGAAAATGAGACTGCAAAGTCCGGTAGGTGCTCTTACGATTCTGAGGCCTGTGGTTGAGCCACATAGCGCACTAGGGCCACGTATGGGATATCTCTAAAAACGGCAGAATCTGGGGAATCAGTATTAAGTTGCATTTACCTGGTCACATCTACCGTGTTCCCGTGAATAATGGATAAAAACTGAAAATCTGCAAAAAATAAAGGGAAATTTTGAAATTTCCCCTCCACTTTGCTTTAATTTCTGTGAAATACCAAAAGGGTTAACAAACTTTCTAAACACTGTTGTAAATACTTCAAGGGATGTAGTTTCTTAGATGAAGTCATTTATGGAGGTTTCTAACATATAGGCCTCTAAAAGCCATGTCAAAACTGGACTGGTCCCTATAAAAATGTATATTGCAAATTTTCTTGTAAATTTCTAAGCCCCCTAATGTCGTAAAAAATAAAAAGACATTTTAAAAATGAAGCCAGTGGACATATGTTAGATACTGGTTATAAACTATTTTCAGTGGAATAAATATCTGTCTTACACGCAGAAATTTGTGAGGTTTGCTAAAATTTTTTCATAATATTTTTCATAATATTTTGGTATTTTTCACAAATAAACAATGATTTTTTGGACAAAAATTTCTTACTGACTTAAAGCACAATATGTAGTTAGAAAAGATTCTCTAAATCACTAGGATAGGTAAAAGTGTCAAAAAGTTATTCTCACATAAAGTGACACATGCCAGATTTCAGATATGGGGCTCTGTCAGGAAGGCCAAAACTGGCAGTGGAAATAAGGGGTTAAATATGGTCTTATAGCCTTTAGCTTTAACATGTTTGTCTATTATTTCTTTACAAATCTCTTGAGACAACTCTCTTCTTAGCTTCTGTTGGTCTATTTTTATTGTGGTACATACTATGATGCCAAACTGCACAGTGACTATATTTCACGCTTTGAATAGACAGACTGATTACAAGTTTGAAGATACCTGTGATGCGAACTACAGGATACATCTTAGTTTTACATATCCATATGGTCAAATTATTTTCAATCTTTTCTGGGGGTACCATAATTTTTGTCTAGGCCAGTTTAATTTTTTTTTTTTTTTATTTCGGTTCAACTACAATTCAAGCGCAATGTCTGATTTTCACTAGTTGATTTTCAATAAATTTGATTTCATTTTTACTTTTGACAGTTTCATGTAATTTCAGTAATCATTGTGGATTTTTCTTTCTATAACAGAAGGCTACCAACAATTTTGTCCATCTATATGGATGCCTTTTCAATTCTGACATAACACAAAGATATGGCCACTTGAGAATATAAAAAGCTTTCCAGGCATCTAGTGCATTAATAGCAGTTGGATGCATAAACTCTGATTGGTCTGAGTGTATCATAGTTTCAGGTACCCTAACAAATCATATATTTGACATTTTTCAACTATTTTTGTGCTAGTGGTTAATAAGAGTTACTGTAGGTCTAAATGTATCAGGATATTTAGAATCAGTGCCTTGTTTTAGAACAAGCACTTTATTAGCCTCTGGCATACAATTCAACAGCGTTTTTCATTTTCAGCTGTTTGGAAAACTTCTAAGTACCATAGTAGGAGAATTTCTCCATATTTTTTATATAGCACTGCTGGAAGTCCATCTTCTCCAGAAGCTTTGTTGTGTGGCATTGAGGACATTACTTCTTGCCATTCCTCTAGTGTAATACAGGAATCTAGGAAAGTACTTTGTTCATTTATCCTGAAGAAGAATATCAATCTTTCATGTCTTCTCCATTTGAAGCACTAATTGTGATTTGTTTATGTCCCAGAGCCCTAGAAATATGGACATTTCTCTATTTTGAAAGTTTTCTTGTAGAAACCTTGAGGAGAATTGGTCCCTCTCATTGTGCTCCTCTTTCATGTAAGTTTCATAATAATGTGAGCTTTAATCCCATTCAGATCTAAGATACAACAGTTGCAACAGCACACTTTGTAGTTGTAATTTGGATTTGGATATGCATCCTGTAACCCTTGCCGCTCACTGGTCTCTTCTACAAGTAACATCTAAAGAAAGATGACATTCCCAGAAGTAAATTGTTGCTGATTTTACTGGAACAATCCAAATTCAAGCTGTTTACATTCCAAAATTAGTATTCATGAAATGAAATTATAACAAGAGAAATTAGCTACTTATTCTTGGTTCCTCATGAGTATATTTAGCATGAACAGTACCAGACAAAAGTTTCAAAACACCTTTTTATTCCATGCTTTTCTTACTTTATACCAAACAGTGAACTCCATAAAAACAAAGCTACCGCAAAAAATGGCACAATTCCTTTCTTTTCAAATTCCATCCGGTATATAATTTTTTGGGGAGTTTTCACTCTATGGTACGGTCAGTAGCACAATTAAAAAGTACATATGGCAAAAAGCAAGCACTCATACGAATATGTAGATGAAAAAATAAAAAAAGTTATGGCTCTTGGAAGGTATGGAAGAAAAAACTAAAACAACAACAACAACAAAAATAGGCTGCAATGGGAAGGGGTTAAATTGCTGTGATCAGAATAATTTCTGATCCTGGACAATGCTGAGAAATGTCAACTGGAATGCACATAATACAGCTGCCATATTTCCCCAGCACATATTCACACGGCCAGTATGCTGAATGTTGCCAAAAGGTTAAAGAGGTTTTCTCACGATGCTGTTTTACTGAGTTTTAGCAGTTTTGCACTTACGCTGTCTTCTCAGGCTGTGGGTGATTCTACAGCAGTGATTAATATATTTAATTTCTAGCACACCTTTACTCTGACAGTGCAGGAGATTAATATCTCTAACAAGTTTACAGATAAACCCATACTTTTCAGTCCTCACAGCACATGTACCTTTTGTTTGGTGAAGCTAATCTTGTTAGATATAATTGATTTGCTTCAATCTCAGTCCATCAGTGTTGTGACATCACTCCCTGCTCTTAGCTAAGGAGATAACAGATTGGGTATGCAGGTAATCATATAAAACTGTGTGCATGACAAAGGACATAAAAACACTCTGATCTCATGACTAAAGTAAAATGTATTGACCAACAGAATTTCGACTCCTAACTTGTCTTCAGTTAACAACTGGCAACTAACTGCTTTGGCCTACAATGGCAGGGTATGCAACCTGTCTCCCCCCTACTCCTAATTGGTTAGTGCTGTTCACATGGTGTTTCAAATGAGAAATTTTGGTGCTCATTTGCTTGATATGATCATAGACTATACATTTATTACAGTCCTTGAGAATAGCCACAGAATGCTTCATAAATGATGTGCATGGAATGCTGTTGGTCGTTCAGCAAAAATAGTTAACTATATGAAAAAAGTAGTTATCCTTCCCCATCTGGTAAAAAATTATTCAGGCTTTAATAATAATCCATTAAAAGGGATTGGTAAAAATGCTTGAACAGCAAATGCTTATGCGTTTCAGTTCATCATGGCCCTTGCTCATGACGTACTGATTCTGAATATGTAAAAAAAATAAAAGCAAATTTAGAGTGGTAATATTTGAAGAAAAATATAGTAAATATATAACAATTACAGTGAAACCCTCTATGTGTTACCAATTAATAAATATACGTTTAAATAGTTTAATCCTATCGGGCATCATGTCTCCAGATTTAGAATCTAGAATGCCTGACGGTTGAATAATTTGTGTTTTTACAAATCGCCATATCTTTTAGGTATTGTGACATGTTTATTGTCATACAAGTGAAAACCACTTAAATCAACTTGGTGGTTTCCTACAAAATGTTTAACTGCTCTTTATGCATTAGCTTAATTTCCTCTAATTGCTATTATGTGTTCCACTATTCTAACTTTTATTTTGTGTGCTTTACATCCAATGTAAGAAAATTGACATAATTTGCATTCAATTAAGTATACTACATGATCAATATCACAGTTGATGAAGATCTAAGTGGTACAGTGGCAACGTTTTTACTACTGAAAAACTGATACAATTTTAGTTGTGTATTTACACATATTGCATATATAGCCTCCACATGGGAAACATCCCCGTTGGAACAACCAGGTCTTATTTTTTAATGTTCTTTGGAAATGACTTGGGGAGTATAAATTTATGTTTAGAAATGCACATGATTCCACTTTCCCAAATTTTTGACAATGTAGCACAATCAGCTTGTGTTAATATCAAGAGCTGTTTGTAAAACATAATATTTTACTTCCCTGAGGTTTTTGCTGAATGTTGTAGATAACAACAATTATTTTATCTAATGAGGCATTTATTATTTACATCACCAGTGAATCTTAAATTTAGATTACTATGATTAACATAATCCAAAAAACCCCCCAAAAATTGGTGACGTAATGTCTTTATACTGTATAACGAGTAAGTCATCAATAAATCGTTTATACCAAATGATGGAATCACAAAACAGATTGGACAAACTGTGTATAGTCAACAAATAGGAAGTTTCCTTTCTAGATTTATTATTAAAAGGTGATATAAATAATAAATGCCTTAATACAACAGTATATCGAAAACCACAATACTGTAGTAAGAGCTAATAGTTGTCACCATATTAATACTCTAAAAGCAATTCCTATAGGTGGATACATAAAACTACATGGTTATCCAAACTGGATGCTGAAAATACCACGTTACACAACAAAATATACTTGCACGGTATGGATAAAACTAAAAAATAAAAAAAATGTTCTACCCAAATTAGATTAAAAATTTATTTTCTCCACAAAATTCAGCAAAAACTTCAAAGAAGTAAAAAAATATATTTTTAAAACATCTCTCAATATTAATGCACGGTGACACTTTGTCCAACATTTTGGATAAAGGACTCATGGGCGTTTCTAAATGTAATCATACACTCGGGGATTTATTATCCCCTAGTGATTTCCAAAACACATTACAAAACACATAAAAAAATAAGACCTGGTCGTCGCAACATGGATGTTTCCCACTTGAGGTTCTAGGTGCAATATGTGTAAATGCACAAGTAAAATTTTACAATTTTTCAATAGTAAAAAAAAATGCGGAACACATAACAGCAATTACAGGTAATCAAGCTATTGCATCAGGAGCAGCTGAAGATTTTGTAGAAAACCACTGAGGTGATTACGGTAACTTTTTTGAAGATTTTTAGTTTTATGGCATTGAACATGTCACAAAATCTAAAAGAGATGACGATTGGAAGCACAAATTATTTAACCGTTTCAGACACTCTGGATTCTGAATCTGGAGACATGATTCTGATAGCTGATAGGATTAAACTGATTTAATATATATTTATTAATTGGTAACACATTTTTTTTACATATTTTAACCATCTATATAGGATTTATCAAATTATGGATTTTGTTTTCTTTTTCTTTCTTTTTGTTTTCCTTCCTTGGATAGGGTTTGGGGAAAATGATTTTAACAAAGTTTTTAATATATTAAATTTTTAATAACAAAGAGTTTGGGGAAAGGTAAAAAAATTATGAAGATACCCCTTTTTTCCCAAATGCCTTAAAACAGGTAGGAAATTATGACCTTTGATTTTGTTGTATTTAGAAAACCCAAAATAACGCGTTTGGGGGGAAAAATTATTCCTTAATCTTGGCTTATATTGAAATAAAAAAAATTTTTCCCCTTTAAATGACCTTAAAATCCGGTCCCCATGTGCTGGGAAAAAATAACTTTAATCCTTGCTTTCTCTGGTATTTTATTGAATATATAAAATTACAAAATAAAATTTAAAAAACCCGTAAAAACCCTTTACAATAACATCATTATTAAAAAAAACCCTCCTGTCTTTTGTTCATCCCTGCCCGGAAAAAGTGAGTTTAATTTGGGGTTGGTTCCCCCCTGTTCCTATTTAATTTTTTTTTGTTGTGATCAAAATTTTTAAAACGGGTTTTTTAAACACTTTTCTCAATGCCCGAAAAAAAAAAATCCAAAGTTTTTCCTTTTTTGATGTTCGATGAAATCCCTAAAAGCCATCGAAAACCCCGCGATAGGGGTTTTGGGCGTAAAATCAGAAGGTGCCTTGGATCCTGATTTTTAACGTGTTGATGTTACAACCCAACATATTTGAAAATTTTGCAACCAGTACGGGTAAAAAAAAATCACCTTTTGGAATTTGTGTTAAAATTTTGAATTTTCAAAGTAAAAATTATGGTGTTTTATTGTTTAAATGAAGAAAAAGGGATTGGTGATCTCCCTAAAAGTTCCAAAGTATGCAAAAAGGGTTTGGTCCACTTTTGTAAGAGCTTTTAAGGTAAAAACCAAGCCCGGGGTATTGGGTTAATTTGATAAGAATAAAATTTGGGGGACAATAGGGGAACCCCAAGGTTCAAACCTTTCTTGGGAAAACAAATTTTTTTTTACCCCCCTTATTTAAAAAGTGTTTTAATTATTTTTTTGAAAAAAAAGTACAGGGAAAGGATTTTTTTTAATGATAGAAAAAAATATTTTTAAAATTGTGGACTTTTGGGGGGTGGGAAAATACAATCTTATTTGATTGACAAAGTTTCTCTTTTATTTGTTGTTAAAAAATTTTGTCGCTGAGAAAAAATTTAGCTACTTTCCTTTTGGCTCTATTTACATCCATTTGGGGGTATCCTTTTTTTTCCAAAAATTCGACACATGTTTCGACGCTAAATTTTCCGGGAAATTTATGTTTTAAATGAACAGTGTTTTTTAAATTTTTAAATTAATTCTCCCCCGGGAAGATTTTTAAATCACTTGTGGTGGGTGACAAGACCCTGCCTGAAATTATCGAATTTCCTTTGTGGGGGTTTTTCCGTTTTGGGGAATTCAAGGGCCGCCCTGGTTTTTACCACCCAAATTGACACCCCAAAAAGTTGACTTTATTTTCATGCCTTTTATAAGAAAATTTGTAGGTTCATGGTTTTTTTGATTGATAAAAGTGAAAAAATTTCATGGCTTCCGACTCACGTGCCCCCCACACCAGGGCGGTCATTTATGTAAGGGACCTTTCCCACCTGATGTGGGGGGGGGAAGGGACAGTGGGGCAGGAGAAAAAATTTATCCTCCCCATGCCGACTTTAAATATATTGCCCAGCCCCCGGGGGGAAAATTTTCGCCCCCTTTTTAGATGCCCCCTCGGCATCCCAGAAAAGAATTCTTTTGTAAAAAATGAAGTGTTATGTCTCAAAAAAAATTGTCTGTGGAAAATAATCAAAAAATTCATTGATTTCCCAAAACAGGACAAAGGGGTTCGTGGGGCAGGGAAAGGGGTAAAAACCCCATCCCCATCACCCCGGACCCCCAGGAGAAGTACGGAGCCCCAATTTTTGGTTTGGGGGAAGTTTTGGTAACAAAATTTTTTGAGTTTTTGAAAGTCCTGGTAGTTTTTAAAACAAGTGGTTTGGTAAAATTTCCCACTCTATCAGCCCAAAGGGAAACTAACCCCAAATGGGCCCCCTATCCCAGTACAATAGGTCAAAAAGGTGGGTTGGGGGAATAGATTTTTGGGAAATTTTTGGGAAATGAATGGAAAATTTGGTTTTGGGTTTGGGGATCCTACAAACAAATTTTGTCAGCAAAAGAAAGTAGAGATAGTTCATTGTGATTCATTTTGTTAAAATTTTTTTTAGTTTGGTTTTAAATAGTTTAGTTGGATCAAAGAAAGGGGGCGATAATAAGTATCATGTTTGAAACCAAGTTATTTTTAACTTGCGTTAAAAAACCCAAGAAAACAAGTCCCAAAAAAATCGCCCCCCCCCTTATGGTGGGGAATTAACAAATCTTTTTTGTTCTTGAAGTTCAAAATTTTGGGGGCGCTGTAATTTTTTCAAATTTTGGACATTTTTAAAAATTTTAAAACGGGAAATTATCTCTAATTTTTTTGCTGCAACATAAAAAGGTCTTTTCCCTGTATTTTTTTTGGAACATAACCCCAAACCCAAACCGGGGGTGAGTTGAAGGATAAAAATTACTGTTTTTTTCTAGAAAGTCAGGACAAGGTGCTGCAACAAAAAATGAGTTTTTCCCCTTTCCCAAATTACGAAAATCCCAACAATTTTTCAATTTTCCCTTAAAAACAATTTTTATACTAAAGGATTGGAAATGTACATCAGTGTAAAGGGACTAGCATCACCATTTCCATAATCAATTTTTTGAAAAAATGATTCTTTAAAGTTAAATTACGTGTAATCTATTTATGCCCCAATATTTGTAAATACAAAAAAAAAATTTTTTTTGTGGGGAAAAAAACCCCAAAACCCCTTAGATAGTAACGAGATTTGAGTCCTTTTAAATTTTTTTAGTTAAACAAGTTTACTATAGGGAGAATTTTTAAAATTTGCGTTTGGTATTTTTTGGTTAGGGCCCACGGGATTTTTTTGAAAATTAACTATTCGTTTTGACAGAGAATTCATTCGCGGGTCCCGGGGAGGTTCATCTTTTGGGCCGAATTCCCCCCCGCTTGGCCTTTTATATTTTTGTAGGCTCCGGGAGGAGGAAGTTTTCTTTTTCTCTGTCGACGCCCCTTCCCCCCACATCAGGTGGTTTTTTGGTCGTTAAATAAAATAAACCTGCTTCCTTTGTGGGGGGGACGGAGTGGGAAAGCCATAAATTTTTTTGGCACTTTTATAAATCAAAATACCCCTTTAAACCCTAAAAAATTTTTCTTAGGGAAGGGCGGGAAAAATTGAAGTCAACTTTTTGGAGGGTTCCCCTTTGAGTGGTAATAACCCCGGGCGGGGTTGATATTCTCCCATTATCGGAAACCCCCAACAAAAAGGAATCGATTTACGGGCAGGTCTTGTCACCCACCCCCAATGTGATTAAAAATTTCCGGGGGGAAAAATTTAATCAAAAAAAAAAAGGGACACTTTTTAAAGGAAAGAACATTTTTTTCCCGGAATATAAGCGTCAAAACATGTGATGGATTTTGGGAAAAGAGGATCCCCCCAAAGGGGAGTGTAAATAGACCCCAAAAAGGGAAAAAGTGCAAAATTTATCTCGTCGAAAAAATTGTTAAAAAAATAAGAGAGAAAATGTCTACCCAAATAAGATTGTATTTTTTTCCCCCTTTATAGTCCAAAATTTTAAAAGATATTGGTTTTTCTTAAAAAAAATTTTTAACCTGTACTTTTTTCTCAAAAATTAATTGAAAAACACTTTTAGTTTAAAGGGGGTTTAAAATTTTTTTAAAAGGGAAAGGGGTTAAAACCCTGGGGGGTTCTTTTGTCCCCAGTTTATTTTTTTATCAAAAATTCCCCAAAAACCCCAAATTTGGTTATTAATAGGGGGCTTACAAATGTGGACACTCGTGTTGCTTTAGTTGAAAACTTTACTAGATCCCCAAAAACTTTTACTTCACCCGTAAACAATATCCCCCACATAATATTAAAACCCGTTATAAATTGTAACCACAAAAATTCACAGTGTATTTGTTTTACCGAAAATGATTGAAATTTTGCAATTTTTGGGTGTACTTTAAAACCAGTTTTTAAAAATCGGGACCCCGAAGGCACCTTTTCTGTTTTTTACCCAAACCATTTATCTGGGGGGAAAAAATCGAGGGCCCCTTTCTGGGCCCTTTCCCAGGGAAATTCATAATGGGGAATACTTCAGGTTTTTTCTTTCTTGGGCATTGAGAGAGTGTTTAAGCCCGTTAGGGGTGGTGATAAAAACCCAAAAAATTTTAAAATTTGGGGAAAGACATGGTGGACTTCCCAAAATTTTAGGCTCAGGGTTATCCGGCAGGTTAGGGGGGGTGAAACAAGAGACAGGATGTTTTTTTATAAATTTTTGATGTTATTGTAGGTTTTTTTTACGTTTTATATATTTGTTTTTTGTTTATTTTTATTTTTCCCAATAATTTTTCCAGAGTTTGAAAGGGGTTTTTAAAGTTATTTTTCCTAGAAACAGGTAAACCGGATTTTGGTTATTTAATGGGAAAAGGTTTGTTTATGCAATATACGTATGTTTAAGGAAAAATTTTCCGAAACGCGTTGGCTTTCTTAAAAACCCTCACCCAGGGTCATGCCGACTTTTGTTTTAAGGCATTTGGAAAAAAGGGTATCTTCATATTTTTTACCTACCTGGTCTTGAGGGGAACTTCCTCCCCTTTTTTGTTTGGAATCCCCCTGGCCTTGTTTTGTCAAATCCCGGTGCCCCGTCCAGGGGTGGAACACTGACGGTGAGTGGCACCCTTTTTGTTCTATAATTGTAAAAACTAGGATGGGCGAATTTCAAAAAAATTTTCGATTCCCCAACTTCGAGAATTTTCCGAAAAATTTTTGTTTCGGCCCAAAATTTATTGGGGAGGGAATTGCTTTAAAAAACAAGCAAATTTCCAAAAATTTTCACCACAGAGCTGTAGGGTTGCTGTAAAAAACGTTGTCCCAGTTTAAAAATATGCATGGGAGTTTGGGTTTTGGGTCTTCAAAACCAATGTTGTGTTTTATTTTGACACGCACATGACTGCCGTGGTCTTAGAATCGCTTCACTAAAAAATTTCCCCGGGGCATTTAAAGGGGAAAAAATGCCCCAAAAAACTAAGGGGGAAAATTTTTGCCTGATAAAAGTAAGGGCCAGACGGGCTTGAAAAAAAACAAGCTGAGGGCTACGATCCTCCCTTAGCGTCAAAGAGACAGTAGTAGGTTACCGGCCCCCACCACAGATCGCAGCCCCGAAAAGGGGACGCCCCAAAGGGAGGGAGTCCCCCGGGCGAGGCCACAAGGGCTTTTTAAAAACCATCTAAAAAT
>JAODAL010016743.1:0-79770 GCA_025379985.1 Phyllomedusa bahiana | reverse complement strand
AGGGCCCAAGGCCGCTATATCTCTGGCCCAGCTCATGGGTGAGCGGGGGGGTGTTCTGGGGGGTACGGTGGCTCTCGGGGCTCAGCGCACGCTCTTCAAAACTGCGGGGATGGTGCAGGGCTTTTTCCCCCAATTTTCCCTCGGGGTGGATCACGTGCCCAAAACACCAGGCCGGTTGAAATTAATCTGCCTTGGAGACCCCACACACAGGCAGGAGCTGTGGACGGCTTAAAAAAAACCCGACGGGGCTGGGTGACAAGAACCTTGTCCGGCAAGGGGGTGTGCGATAAGGGGGAAATCTGCTGGCCGTCCTTAAGATGGGTTAGGCGGAGCACATCCCTTCCTGGAAATGTATAAACCTTGTCGCCAGAAATTTCTAAAGACTCCCGGGGTCGGACTCCCGCTGAAGAAGGCTGGGGTCTGAGTTGCACTTCCGCTTTTGCACCCTGCTTCGTCCCGCCGGGCGCGTTGCAGCTCACCGGGCCTCCCCGCAACCGCTCATTGTTGAGTGGCAACACGCTGGAATTCCCCCCTCCCTTTGCCAAAAATGGGGGTTTGGGGTTCCACCCCCAATCCATTCGCATACGAGTACACATGGCCGGGGGCAGCAATTTTTACGGAACCTCGGGGGGTGTTGAAACCCCGAGGGATGGAAGGAGGGTAAGGTTGAACCTTGAAATTTTTAAAGAAGAAAAAATTGGTATGGGAAAAATGTTGTCAGCATGAGCATTGTCAAATTTATTCGGGAACCTTCTTTGGGACACTCTGAAACAACAGGTCCCCCCCGCGAGGAGGAGGAGACGGACACAGATCGGACACGACCCTTTCTTCCATCAAACCACCCCCCCAAGTTTCACTTTTCATCGGTCTTCTTTAGGCGGTTTTTTGGGGGGTCCCAAGTATGCAAGGTGGCGCAATCAGCCCCGGGGGTGAATCATCTCGGGCAAGTCGGGGCTTGTTGAAGCTGGGGCCGGAAGGGCAGGGAGGAGGAGGGGGAGGAGGGCAGGAATTCCTAACACCGTGTTACCGACGCCCCTGCCTTGGAAAGAGGTTGCGCAAATTTTGGGGCGGAGGAGGAAGATGGGGAAATCAGTTTGCTATGCCCCCCGACCCAGAGGTTTTGGGAAACAAGGCCCATCTCTCAATGAGGTTTGGATGCTCCATTTCCTCCAAAATGATCCTGCATTAAAGGGGCCAAAAAATGAACAACAGTTACTGGGTGGCCACCCCCCCGGATCCCCGGTCAAAAAAAATCACGCTTTCCTTAAACCCCACCCAAAAAGAAAAAATTCAGGAAAGGGGAGACCTTTTGATTGATCAACTGGAGACATTGGGGGAACACTCAGGAGGGCAGCATAATTGCCCAAGTAGCCTAGCGGCAGCAGGGGCAAGGTGCGAAGGCCAAATGGGTGACCTCTGGCATCTTTGTTTACCACCTCCCCAACGCAGCAACAGGGCACACATCCAACACCAGAATCAGCTTAAGATCATGGTGCACGACTATCTGCGTCTCAACCCCCCTGTTTTTCATGTGTTTTCCCGGGCCCCAAAAGACTTCTGGGTATCCAAAAAGGAGGAATGGCCCCAGTGGTCTCATGCCAAGAGGTTTTTGTCCGCCCCGCAGCCAGGTCAATCTGAGCGGGCCTTACACACTGGGGGAGTCATTCAGACAAACGCATCCGGCTTTTCCCCAGATAATGTGGATCGTTTTACTTTCATCAAGATGAATCAGGATGGAAACTTGATGAGTTGTGGCCCCCAATTGCCGAGGTACCGATTATTTTTCCAGTCTACTTACATTCCTTTTCAAACAGAAATGGTCGTCTTGAAAATTTTTTTTTTTTAAAAAGATCATTTTTACTGCAATTTTTATTCTCTTTTCCCACAGTTATTTTGCTGGTTTTGGTGAGAGACTGTAAAAAGACAGCAAGGGTTTTATGAAACACCGTATTCCCCTTTTCTCACTTTTTCTTTTGAAGTTTTTTGCATTGTCAATAGTTTTGAGGGCAGTTCTGTGAGTACAGCTTAATTATGGCCTTTTGGGAAAAAGAAAAGTGGCTTTTAAGGGGCCCTTTCTCCCCCCACAATTTTTTAAAATTTCGAGAAGTCATATTTAAATTTTTTGGGGGATTAGCTGTGACTCAGCAATAACATGGTCCTTTGGAACAGAAAAGGGGCTTCAAGTGGCATTTTCCCCACAATTTTTTAACAGTTTGGGGGAAGTCTTTTTTTTTAATTTTTTGGGTCTGCTGCTTGAAAAGCAGCAAACTACAGGGGTTATTATAAAAAAAAGTTGTTTTTTAACAGACATTTTTCTTTACAATTGACCAAAGTGGTTCAAGGGTCTGCTTTGAAATTTTTGGGGGCATTTTGCTGTGAAATGCAGCTTACAGAGGTCCATTCTAAAAAATGTTGTTTCTAACAACATTTGTTCTTACAATTGTCCAAAGTGGCTCAAGGGGCATGTTTGAATTTTTGGGGGTTTTGTGTGAATGCCCGCTTAACTCAGGTCCCTTCTAAAAATGTTTTTTTCTAACAGACATTTTTTCTTACAATTTTCAAAATGGTCAAGGGTGAGGTGCTGTCAGAAACAGAATAGGGGACACTGTTAATGGACACATATTGCAAAAAAGACTTGTATTTGCAAAATCTTTAACATAGCAGCAAACCCGTATTTAGACAGCCCATTTTAAAACAATTTAAAAAAAAGAAACAAAGAATGGGGGGATTCCCTCCTATTTTAAAATGTTTTTTTTTAAATTTAAATACTAAAAAAATTGCTGTCAAAAAGCTGGTAAAAAAAAATTCCCGAATTTAAAAGGGAGGTACAGGAAAACTTGACCAGATTTTTGGGTTATTCAAGGACATGGAGTATGGAGCACCGACAGAGAAAAAAATAAAGAACCTTTCCTCCCCACATTTATAAAAAAAGAAAAAAAGAATGCCAAGAAAAAAGGGCACCTGGGGGTAACAGGAGGTTAACCACCAGTATTTCCAAGTGAAGCTCAATTGGTTTTACACTCATACGGAGGGAGAAGCGCTACCCAGGTATTGACTGTGTACAGAGGAAGGCTGGAGTTCTCACACTTCCGCTTCCGCACTCTGCTTCAGCTCTTCTCACCGCACCCACTGTAACTCCGGCCCTGGGTCATGCTGTGGCCCAGGACAGGTATAGTCAATGTCCAGTTAAACTAAATGGTGGTTGAAAGACTCCTTTTTTCCGGCACTTTTTAAATGTGGGGGGTCATGCAGGTTTGGGGCTCATGCTGTGGCCCAGGACAGGTATAGTCAATGTCCAGTGAAACTAAAATGGTGGTTGAAAGACTCCTTTTCCGGCACTTTTAAATCTGGGGGTCATGCAGGTTGGGGCCCCATGCTGCTTCCAGGACAGGGATATTCAATTGTCCAGTTCAAGTAAGATGATGGGTTTAAATCATACTGCCTTCTGGCACTTTTTAATTTGTGGGTCATGCAGGTTTAAGGGTCAGGCTGTGGTAAAAAGACAGGGGTAGTGAATGGTCTTGACTTTTTTTCTGTGACTTTTATAACCTAAGTGTGTTTTCCTAAGATGTAGCACGTATCCATTTGACTGTTGTGGGTGTTAATTTCAGCTTCTCCAGCCTTGTTTGGGTGTAATAATGAAGGTGTTGTTGCTCTCCCATAGACTTTAAGGTCATCGCTCATAATCGATGCTCACTATCGAAAAACCTTATCGATAGCGGCCGACTATCGACTATTGATCGATCACGATAGCCCACGCAATCGCTCAACCCTAATGATCGCGAATCACAAATCCACACATAAATAATTCTTGAGCATAATATGGCTGATTAGCATCAAGCTGAGTCTTTTCATCTCAAGATTTAATGCAGTGGCCCTTTCCTAACATAAAATATTTTAAGGAAAAAAAAGTAGTTAAGTTATGAGGGGGAATGGATAAAGGGGTTTTTACAAATTTTAATTATTATAAATTTTTAAAAGAATGTTTCCACCTAAATTTGATGGCATACCATTTTGGGAAATGGCCCCTGAAACTGTTGGCTCAAATGGAGCAGTACTTGCACACAACTCTCCTTTCTATTCATGGGGTTTTAAACGTACAGTAAACACACCCTCCCCCATCCGGGTTTTTCCAAGAACAAACGAGAACCAGTGCCCCCCTTACTGGGAACTCCCTAAACAAAATGGGGAACCAGGCCCCCTGTCCGGGGACCTCCCATGGAACAGAAAGAAAAATCACCCCCCTGTTTCGGGGACCCCCCCCAAAACAGAATAAGAACACAGGCCCCCTGGGGGGACCTCCCATGGAACAAATGGAGAACACAGCACTCCCCGGGTTTGGGACCTCCCATAGAACAAATAGAGAACCAGAGCTCCTCGTACGGGGACCCCCATAGGAAGAATGGAGAACACTGTCCCCCCTGTACTGTGAATCCCATAGAAAAAAGGGGAGAAAAAAACCGCTCCTCTTAAGGGAACTCCCATAAACAAAAAGGGGAAAACCCCAGGTTCCCGTAGGGGAACTCCCAAAAAGAGTGATACTCGTGTGCATGCAAGGCCTGCTCGCCATTGTGAGCCTACACTTTCAGGAGCCCGTTACCCAAGACAGGTGTGGGTTCCAGAGGTGGGACCCACACTTATCAGACCTTGAGGGCATAACCTATCAATACACCATCAAAGTCTATGGTGGGAACACCCCTTTAAAAACGTTTTACGCAAAATACGTAGACGAGTGGTGCTTACACCATGTACACTAATCGTATATATGTTCTTGGGGCCCCTCATGCAATTGTTTGGGGTGGGGTTTTTTTTTTTTCTCTCCATCCCCTATAGTTATACATATGATAATGAAGGAGGGTTTAAAATTATGGTGGTGTGCCAAGTGGTCAATGACCACATTGCAAAAGATTGCTCCCTATTTTGCAATGCACTTATTGGGTACAAGGTTCTTACAGATGCAGAGTACAAAAGTTTGTTGCATTTGTAAAAACTGAGACCAGTAACTTCATGGCGAAATAACATACATTTGTGGTAGACTGTTTTTAGTACAAAGTATTTGGTCATATGGCACACTTCCTCAGCATGTGAACGCAGCCTCACTAGCACTTTCACTCTCTTTACAGAAAAGTCCAGAAGTGTCCCAGATTTTTTCTCTTAAAATCTAATATAAAAAACCATTCTCCAATTTGGATGTCTAAGGGCCACCCCAAAGGGGACCTAAAATTAAAACGCAACACAAGCCCTTTTCAACCGAGTAGGCCCATCTGGAGACCTATTCCTCAGAGGGTAACCAATGATAGGAAACTTTAATTTTCCCTTTGAGGGATGTCTGGTAGGAAGTTACTGGGCCAGAAGGTCCAGCGGTTTCATCAGGGCAACCAGGGTTGTTTCTCCAGGGTAAAACCCCACTTCACCCAAATGTTCAGAGAGAAAAAAACATTAATGCGAACGACCATGAAAATTTGGATCCGGTTGGTGGCACTCGGGGTTGAGATGGTTCTCCCCGGGGGAAAAATATTGGGTTTTGCCTTGGGGGTTTTCGGGGCATTCCCCAAAGGGGGGGGCGGGGCTTAATATTTTCCCTCTCCCCTTACCCACATTTTACCCACTTTTGGGTTAATTTGGGACACGTGTTTTTTCAACCATACTATGTAACTATGTAATTCGGGATAATTTGAACTTCAGCTTGAAAAAATCAGGAAGATTGAGGTGGAGTAAAAATTACTAATAAATTTTTTTTCTCTCCCCAAAGGGCGAAGTTTATGTCAGGGAACAAATGATTTTGTAATGCACTAAAACCCTGACTAATATGTCGTGTCAGCTGGCTGTGACCTTGGACGAGAGTGCCACCGTGCAACGCCCCTGATTTTGAACGCAAAATTGCATACGAAAATTTAAATTGAATAATGTTTGTCTCTGAGGAAGCCGATACTTTAAGACTGTTCCTTTTTATGGTCGGGGTACATGGTCGATGCTGAATGCTGTGGATAGGGCCATCAATTTTGCTAAAATATGATTTCTGATTTGAGTGTCATGGTGGATGTTTTTGCAACAGAATTCAATAGTCCACGCGCCTAGCTATAGGAGACAATAAATGGAAGGATAATGTAGTTCATGGTTATAACAACATAGATAACCAATGGAATGTTGGATGTGATGAGTTCAGTTTGATCAAGAAGGAGGTGATAAAAAATTTGGATAATGCTCATTAAGGTGACCATGAACATTAGAAAGTGTTGAGGGTTGTCACTATAAAGGGAGGAGGTGGAGCAGGGTCGGTTTTGGCATAAAACTAACCAAGGAGGGGTCTAATGGGGCCCCCGGGTTTCACCCCAAACCCCCAAAAAGGGGGTTTGGCGGGGGTGGGGCCCCGGTATTCTGGTCCCCTAGGCAAATAAAGTAAATGCCCCCCAAAGGAAAAATTTTACCCACCCCTGTTTCTTGACCCCTTTTTCTGCCTGGGAGAATGGCCCCCCTGGGATCGCTTTCCTTTGCCTACCCATCATCCCAGCCCTGGGGCTTGGAGTTTTCTATGGGAAACTCCTAGGTCGCTCCCCCACATGGTTGTCGTGATGACAACTGAGGTTTAGAGGAACAGGTAGGGACGTAGTCCAGGAACATAGGCAAATGGTCATGGTAGGCGGCAGACAGCAGATAGATCTGAAAACAAAGCCAAAAATTTAAACCGGGGTAACGGGGGTGGGAAAGCTATTTTGCAAAAAAATTGGGTAACACAACAACAATTGGGAAAGCGGAAGGGGGAAATTTCCCAAAAAGGGTTTTTTCACCATGCAGTTTAACAGAGCTACAGCCAGCTTTACCAGGTCGCTACCCTTGACGTAACTTGGTTGCGGTGGTGGCCGGGGTGTAGCGTGGTTGGGTAAAGACGGCAAGCAATGAGATTAGGGGTACAGAGTGCGAAAACCGGTAAATGGCAATGGCAGGAACGGGAAACAAAGCTTTCTCTGTGGGTACAAGCACCAAAGATTTGGGAGGAATCAGGAGGTGGAGGGGAAGATAAAAAGGGCAGGCGCCCAGCAATTAAACCCTTTATATCCCATAGGGGCCATTGTGCAAACCCCGGAATTTTGGTTGCTCACCTGTAAACTGCAGAGGTGCACAGGGGAAAAAAGGGGGGAAAGTGAGTATCGTAGCAGGGGCCGAGGAAAAATTAGAGCATCCCACGCCCCGCATGGGGGCTGCGGCGCGACTCGTGACACATACCAGGAGAAATGAGGATTAAAAGTAGACCAAGAACTACAATCAGGAGGAGACAAGGCAAAAGAATCAGGAGCAGAAGAGGAATAAGGGCAAGGAACAGCGCAGAAACTAGGATCAGGAACAGATCAGGAACAAGAACAAGGAACAGAGCAGGAGCAAGAACCAGGAACAGAGCAGGAGCAAGAACCAGGAACATGAAACCCGAAACAAAACCAGGGAAAAGACAGGAGCAAGAAACAGGAAAAAGAAGGGAAAAAGAAACCGAACAAGAACCAGGAACAGAGCAGGAGCAAGAATCAGGAAAAAGGCAAGCAAGAACCAGGGAACAAAACCAGAAAAAAAACCGGAAAAGACAGAACAAGAACCAGGAACAGAGCAGGAGCAAGAACCAGGAACAGAGCAGGAGCAAGAACCAGGAACATGAACCAGAAACAAGAACCAGGAACAGAGCAGGAGCAAGAATCAGGAACAGAGAAGGAACAAGAACCAGGAATAAGCAAGCAAGAAACCAAAACATAACCCAAAAAAAGAACCCGGAAAAGAGCAGAACAAAACCGAAACAGAGCAGAACAAGAACCAGGAAAAAGGACCAGAAAGGGGAGAAACAAAACCAGGAAAAATAATCAAAAAAGAACCGGGGCAGAGCAGGAAAAAAACTAGGGGAAAAAAACCAGGAAAAAGAGCAGAAACAAGAGCCTTATATGACACTTCTGGCTTCTTTCATGAGAACCAACCAGCCATAGTAAGTAATCTGCAATAATTTTCTGTGTCATATAACTTTAAAGATTTGTCTAAAAGTAATGGGTGTCAACTCATATGGGAGATGGCAGCCATATTGGTTTCCACCCAAATTTTTCCCCCCCCAAGGGTTAGTAAAAAAGGACAATGACAATGACTTTCAGACTTTGATGTTTCACTTCAGGCATAAAAACCTTTGAAGGGTTAATTACGGATCAAAAAATGGGTTATCAATTTCACGGCAAACATGTGCACACGTACATCCCGTGGAAATATTAGCCTCTCCGAGCTCCGTCTCGACAGCGAATCCCTGCAATACTGAGATCTCTCGCTGGACCCGAGGAAAATAACCATCCAAAACCCATCAAAAATCTCTTAATACAATTAATTCCTCAATTAACAATAAAATAAAGTGAATTTCCCCAGTTTTAAGGGATCAGGCCGCCATAAATCTAACCGCAGTGGTTTGCTCTGGAGATAAATGACAGGGTGCCGGGGAGGATTTTTGGGAGAGGCCGGGGGAAGATGGAGGGAACAGGCCCCCGCTGCGGAAAAAACTCCCTAACGTGGGCCCAAACACCCTTTAATGAACTGAAAATTTTAAAATTAAAAGGGAATTTGGGGGGAAAAAAAGAAACACTCGGAGCAAATCAATTTCAAATAAGATCCAAAACAGAATTGATCTCCTTAAGATGAAAAGTGGAGGTGTCACCTGCAGCCGCCAATAATCCCCCCAAACGATTCATTTTTTAAAATAACTCTTTTTTTTTTTTATTACACCTCCCTATCTTTACGTTCATCATTTTAACCAGGGGGGGGGACTAAAAGGGGGACGGTCCCTCGAAACCCCTTAACCCTTTTAAATATTGGGTCCATGGGCCCCGCAATGATGAAGGCCATGCCAGGGAGCAGAATCTAAGTGGGTCCCGGTGTTCACCAGAGCACACTGCTGCGGCGGGATTTCACCAAGTCGCTACTCCTGATGCAACCTGCTTAGGGCGGCAGCCGAGGTGCGGCAAGGTACCAGGTAGTCGGGCAAGCGGACGACCAGACAGGCGAGCAGGACAGACCAGGTGGTGGTGTGATGCAGACCGTAACGGATGTGGACAGGACTGCGACCACAGTAGGCACTAGGGACACTACGGATCTTTCACTGAGGCTCAAGAGCACCAAAGATCCAGCAAGGGGGCAAGGGGAAGCGGCTGAAATAGGGAGTTTGGACAGCGTCTGGCAATTACCCAATTACCTGCGTGCTGGCCCTTTAAATCACAGAGAGCCGGCGCTCGTGCCCTTGGGAACGGGAGCCTGCACGCCAGCCAGCAGTGGAGCGAGGGAGAGCAGGAGCGTAGTAAGGTAAGGAGAATGCTGGATCGCGAGTGCGCCCGCGGCCTGACATGCGAGCTGTGGCACCACTCGCCCGGCCCGGGAGAGCGCGTGTGCGCCCACGGCTCGAGGTGTGAGCCGCAGGAGCACCCGTGACACCGGCCTTGCAGCCTGAGGGGGCCCCAGAAGCCCTTCTACTACAGTATTGTCAATAGCACATGGTGGAAGGGCCCCATATCAATATTTTCACTAGGGCCAAGAAGCTTCAAGTTACGCCTCTGGTGGTGACTTCTGGTAAAAGCTGAGGTTTCCCATTGCACTAACCATAGAGAGTCCAAAGGATACTAACCCAGCAATTGTTGTACTTGCTGATTAGTATCCAAATCCTTAGGAATAGGCAGAGGAGTTAAAAAATAGCAGTTGTAGAAGAAGTTATAGCACCAGGGATGCGGAGCCAAAATTTTGTAAGGTTTTCAGCTACAGATGACATCTCTAGAATCTTGAATGTAGGTGACGGAGAGCACACGCTTCCTTCACAGATTTCTTGCTGATTTAAAGGTCATGACAAGATGGTTAAAAAAGTAAAAGTCTTACAGTCTGATAGTCAAATCCGTACAAGACAAGGAAGCATTTTCTATGTAACTGTTCCTAGTACTGACACGGCTGGGTCCTCGCTGGTGGTAGTGACAGCGCTCAAACATTATCCTTAGGAACAGATTTAGTATACTTTCTATAGACGTGTACTCGAGCACTCCAAGAGCGTTTGACTGCTGTGCTTGGGGCTCAAAAGATGGGGGGCCCCCAAATGGAATTGATTCTTGGGCCCTATTCTACAGCTGCTGTACATGACTGCACATACTGCACTTGCCTCTTGCTTTCTGCCTCTCTTTCTCTGCCTTTCCTCTTTAAAGCAGCCACAAACCTGCCATGCACAGAGGCCACCATACCCAGTGACCCACCCTACCCATTTGTCTCTATACCCAAGGACTCACCATACTCAGGGGCACACCATACCCAGGGATCCACAATACCCAGGGGCACAACATACCCAGGGACCCACCCTACCCAGGAGCACACCATACCCAGGGACACACCATACCCAGGGACCCACCATACCCAGGGGCACACCCTACCCAGGAGCACACCATACCCAGGGGCCCACCATGCCCAGATGCTTCTATACCCAAGAACAGATCATTCCCAGGGATCCACCATACCCAGGAGCCCACTATGCCCAGAGGCTTCCATACCCAAGGACATACCATACCCAGGGATCCAACATACCTAGGGGCCCAACATTCTTAGGAGCCATGCCCAGGGGGCTCACCATACTCAGGGACACACCATGCTCAAGGACCACCATACCCAGGGACCCACCATGCTCAGGGGCCCACCATACATAGGGGCCCACCATACCCAGAGAACCACCATACCCAGGGGCCTCTATATCCAAGGACACATCATACCCAGGGGCACACCATACACAGGGACAGAGGGGCCCAGCATTCTTAGGAGCTTACTATGCCCAGGGGCCCACTGAGGGTTTGTCCTGTGGGAGCTCACTATGCTCAGTCTGAGTATGCACTCAAACGTCATTATTGTGACACCCATGCGCCTCCTTATATTACACCTTTAGAAATAGTGTTACAAATATTTTTGCAGTTTATATCATTGGCTTGTTATCTTTAGAAACAACGTTGCAAATATTTACAAAAATAGTGATTTTCTGCAATTGGACAGACCCTGCCATTCCTGCACAGGTGTTTCGTGCATCTAATATGACTGAATGCATAGAAAGGTTTTTTTGAGCAATTTAGGGGACAACTAAGGGATATCTTAACAGCATTATGGACCCCCGGCAGAGCAGTGCAGTGGGTCATGCCCAAATACATGACATCTGGCTATACCTCTAGTCATGCCCAAACATGATACTCCATAAGATCATATATCTAATCACTTACAAACACACCCATTTCATCATGCCACCTACATTGGGACAACCAGCTGATGTCTTGTAGACAGCCCGCAGCCTACAAGACTAATGGCAAGGCAGGGAACTGATGGCTCCCTTCTCCACCATAGTCCTTAACTGTTTGTATGTTCTAAGAATATACAAACAGTTAAATAAGCAGCACCGACCCATCGATCCAGGACATAGGTCCTGATTTCCTAGAACATAAATTCACCACATGGGGCCCCAGGGCAACTGCTTAGTGGACCCAATGGATAAGATGGTTTAGACTATTACGACTGAAAGACCTCCAGTCCCATACAGAGACATAACTAAGCATAATATCTAGCTGCATCCCCCACCCGATGATGGGTTGAGATACTACGAGCCCAGCAGCGTAATGTTCCATAAGATTTTGTGTAGTATAAGTGAATATCCTTTTTTAAACCCATTCTGCCAGTGACATAGGTAGAAGTAAGGGCCCAAATATTAAAGACTTAACAAGCCCCAACTCTACTGCTGGGTTTTACCATCTAGTACAGACTGACCTGGTGTCTGCATCTCGTTCCATGCTCTTTCCATAACTCTTGGACCAATTACCCCCAATGGTCGGTAACAATGCAGTTCCTCTGCAGAGTTTTTTACTAGCAGCAAAGGCAATAGTTCAAACCTATCTCTAATGACCATAGCAGCCACTAGGTCTTCAGTCCCAAGTCATATCATCAATGAGGACTTTACTTGTTGGTGAGAAACCCTCAAAGCTTTGTTGTGACTGAGCCCTATGATCACATTAAACCATGGTTCAGGTGGACCAGCCTAACCCTGGTAACAACCAACATAACCACCGCTATAGGTACCAGGGAGTTTTTAACCAAGATTTACTGGAAAATGAATCTACTTAGTGAAAGATTCTTTTAAGTGTTGCTAAATAAGTCTCTATTCAACTCAAGAGCAGTTTGACTAAAGTTGTCACAACATTAAAGTATATGGGGGATTAATTCTGCTTATGTCATCTTTGTTTAGAAGGTACCTGAAGCAGCCAAATGTCTCCAAATTGCATGAGAACATCTGGGGCACATCTAGGGAAAATCTGGGTAACCCTAACTCCAACCCTAATCCAAGGTTTAAGGTTAAGTTTGTTAGGATTAATGTAACCCTAACTCTAACCCTAGCCCTAGCCAAAGGTTTAGGGGAAAGGTTAGGGTTAGGATTAGTCAAACCTTGACCCTAACTCTAACCCTAGCCATTTTTATGCGAAGGGTAAGAATAAGTCAAACCCTGACCCTAATTCCAACCCTAACTCTTTGGCTAAGGAGTTGAAATTAAGTTTAATATAAGACTAACCCTAACTTTACCCTTGTGATTCCCCAAATCCCTGCTTCATATGCCCCATATATTCCTCATAAGTGCCTATATATGTTTCAGATGTTTCCTAGCTTTAGGTTTGGAATTAAGTTTGGCGTTAGGGTCACCTTTTTGATACATTTAATTCCTGCTGACCCAAATTGAAATTCGGATCAAATTTAACTTGGCAGCCATATTGGACAGCAAGGTCTTGGTTATATAACATAGAGGTAGCAATCACACCTGCTCCAAAGGCTCCATTGCCCAATAAGAGGCATGTAGTCGGTGTAGGCGTCCTATTTCAGATTTTCCTTCCTGTAAGACCTCTGCTTGATGTCTTCTATCTTGTTTGTCTCCAGTGTTGGACTGGGGTGCCTAGGGCCCACAGGCGGGTTTGATTTTAGGGGCCACCAGTTGAGTTTTTATGGGCCCACCGGTGGAGTTTACTTTAGGTGCCCACCCTATGGCTACTGTGAATGACTGCCCCTGCCTCCTATGCTCTGCCTCTTGCTTTTTACCTCTCTTTCTCTGCCTTTTTGCCTCTTCTGAGGATGAATATGCAGTTACAAAACAACTTTAGGTCTGCCATGCTCTGGGGCCCACCGGGGGTTTCCTTTATTCCCCTGTGGGCCAGTCTGAGCCTGGGTGTTTTGTCGGATCTTTAGGCAGTTTTTGGATTTGGAAACCATCTGAGGATGTATATGCAGTTAAAAAACAACTCTAGGTCTACCATGCTCAGGGGACCATCGGGGGTTTACCCTATTCCCCTGTGGGCCAGTCCAAGCCTGCTTGTCCCCCCGGGAACCGATCCTGTATAACAGAAGACGGCTCATGATTTCCGAGGGTCGTTTCTCCTCGAGGGCAAGTGACTGCACTGTGGACCCCTCTGTAGGATGCAGCCGCCCTCAGACCTCCGTACTTTGCCTTTCCTGCATTACGCCGCTGACAGGAGACGATGAAGACGAACTGCAGGAAGGGAGCACAAATGTGGAAAGAATTTTTCCAGCTTCCAACTCTATCTGTGACGTACGTCTGCTGCGCTCCCCTCCTATTGCTGCCACTGCATAACCTGCGGGAGTCACACGCCACCGCCGTCAGTCCGTTACTGTGTCATCTGTCTAATTATTATTTAAATGATATATTCTATAATCACTATAATCTCATTATCTAATCACTTTAATTAGTCCCCAATTAGAGAGACTGACACAATACTGCAGCACTGGGCAACTGCGTGGGAGAGTGGCTGTAACTGCGGAGGGCGCAGGCGGGTGTGTAAGTGTGTGGCATGTAGAGACAGCTGGCTACAGCTATGGAAACATGTTGGCACCCTGGGGAAGGTCGTGTGCCCCTATATTGTCAGTCCCCAGTGGGTGTCCACCCAGAAATTCTACAGTAACCTATATAGTAACACACATATGTTCTCATCCAGAAACTGCCCCCGACCTAAGAAAATGTATTCAATGGTGCAACAACATCTGGTAAAGCCTGAGCAGAAGCTGAGGAGGCAATAAGGGGAAGCATTTACATGTAGAACATGTCTGTGGTTACAAAAAAAATCCAAATACATAATACATAACCGAAGTCAGATTAAACCTAATATTCACAAAAGCAAACGTCTGAGTCACTAGAGGCATCACATCAAGGAAAACCTGTAACAGGGTCCCTCAACTACCAAATACATCAGCAAATCGCCAGCATTAAAGCCCATGCAAACATTGAACTAGTGGAATATTTAATATGAATTACTGCTATGCTTTATACATGCACAAAATAAAGGCTTTTAGTGCACAGTTTGATCAAGTTGTGAATGACCGTTTATCATGTCAAGATAGTCTCATCAGCTGGGTCCCTAACTCTAATGCCCCTCTATGGGAATTCAGCTGCCATACATTCAGGGGGGCTTCAATGAGGCTATCTTGATGTGGTAGGTGGGCATAGAGAATTTGATCAAACTGTGCACTAAATGCCTTTATTTTCTGCATGTATAAAGCATATCAGTAATGCATTCTAGTTTGTATGGGTTTTTGGGCTAGCTTTGTGTTGCTATATTTGTAGTTTGAGAATTTACTTTTTACAGTCACAACATTGTGTAGAATCATCTATATAAATTGAAAATGGGGGTTCGGGATAACTTGTTTTTTTCTAGAGTCCCTCAACTATTCATAGGTAGAAGAGAGGTCTACTGAGCCTTCTTAAAGGGAACCTGTAATGCAGGATAATGGGGCCCCAGACATAGCCGTGCAGTGGGTCCTGCCCAAATACATGACATCACACCAGGCCATGCCTCTAGCCCTGCCCAAATACATGACATCACACCAGGCCACGCCTCCGGCCCTGCCCGACTATATGACATCACACCAGGCCATGCCTCTAGCCCTGCCCAAATACATGACAACATTGCCTGATAGGTGCAGGTCCCAGAACTGGGAACGGACAACCAAATCTCTCCGTGCAGACTGAAGAATTGGTTGCGCATATGCAAGACTCTCCATTCTGTTCTATGGGAGTTCCGAGCAGAGCCGAACATTCCGTTCCCCTGTACTCGGCACTTCCATAGAATAGAATGGAGACTGACTGCGCAGATGCGGCGCTGCGAGTGGCGAACATGTTCCTCACTCGTGGCAAAACCCCTTTAAGTTAAAAATGTTTAAAAAAGTTTAAATTTGCTCTGCTTCTTGCGCCATTTTTAACTTAAAATGTATAAGTTAAGGAAAAATCATAAGGAATTGTGAATTGTGTAATTCGTGTCACCCTCTGGGCAGATGAGGGATGTCCCGGCGGTGACACTGTACGTGATTAGTGATGTCAATGGAGGAATGAGATAAGGAGATATATGACAGCTGCTTATTGATAATAGGCATACAGATGGGAACGGATCCTCTCTGCCATATCATCCCCTGGACAGGGCTGAGCATTCCTGGGCAGAGGCAGATCAAAATTTTGAGGAGCATTTTAGAAGCACTGGCTGAGGGGTTGGGTCACGCGGTGATAAATTTGGGTGTTATTCACATTGTTATGCTGATCACTCTATCTAATCCTTTGGCAGCAGGTTATAGAGCCGGACGAGCTGAGCAGATTGATGAACAATTTTGTTGGGGAAGATTCTACAGAACTTGTAATTTTTTTCATTTTAATAATTTTTTGGTCGAAGAGTTCAGTGGGCGGTCTTGTTTATGATTGATAGCCAGTTGTTTACTAATAAGACCAACCTCTGGACTCCTAAGCCCAGAAAGAGCAGGAATTAAAATGAAGTGGAATGTTTCATTTAATCATTTCTGGTTAAGAGTCCAATGGGCGGTCTTGTTTATGATTGACAGTTATTTACTAATAAGCCCACCCTCTGGACTCCTAAGCCCAGAATGAGCAGGAATTAAAATTAATTTTTTTCATTTTAATAATTTTGGGTCTCAGAGTCCAGTGGGCGGTTTAGTTTATGATTGGCAGCCAGTTGTTTACTAATAAGACCGCCCTCTGGACTCCTAAGCTCAGAATGAGCAGGAATTAAAATGAACTTGTATTGTTTCATTTTAATCATTTTTGGTCTAAGAGCCCTGTGGGCGGTCTTTTTTATGATTGACAGTCAGTTGTTTACTAATAAGACCGCCCACAGAACTCTTAAGCACAGAATGAGCAGGAATTAAAATGAACTTGTAATTTTTTTCATTTTAATCACTTTTGGTCTCAGAGTCCAGTGGGCGGTCTTGTTTATAATTCCCAGCCAGTAATAAGACCGCTCTCTCGACTCCTAAGCTCAGAATGAGCAGGAATTAAAATGAACTTGTAATTTTTTTCCTTTTAATCCCTTTTGGTCTCAGAGTCCAGTGGGCGGTCTTGTTTATAATTCACAGTCAGTAATAAGACCGCTCTCTCGACTCCTAAGCTCAGAATGAGCAGGAATTAAAATGAACTTGTAATTTTTTTCCTTTTAATCCCTTTTGGTCTCAGAGTCCAGTGGGCGGTCTTGTTTATGATTGACAGCCAGTTGTTCATTAATAACACCGCCCCCTGGACTCCTAAGCTCAGAATGAGCAGGAATTAAAATGAAATAGTTACAAATTTTGCTGAATCTTTTCCCACAAAACAGTGTATCAATCTGCTCAGCTCCTTCTGCTCTATAACCTGCTTCCAGCAGATTAGATGGAAGGATCAACATGACAATGTGCCCCCTAATAGCTACTGATCGGGGTGACCCTAGTGTTTCCTCAAAATTGTAATCTCCCTCTGCTCAGCCCTGTCCAGGGGATGTTATGGCAGAGAGGATCATCTGTATGCCTGGTGTGAATAAGCAGCTGTCATATATCTCCTTATCTCATTCCTCCTCTGACATCACTAATCATCTACAGTGTCACTGCCGGGACATTCTTCATCTGCCCAGAGGGTGACACGAATTACACAACTCACATTTCTTCAGACCCTACAAACATTACTTATGCTTTAGTCTTCCACAGCCACTTTCTCATTAGACACAGCCACATGACAGCCCACACCTGTCAGTCTCATCGGCAATGGAAGAAGTGAATAACTAAGCAATGCTCCACTTCAGTGTAAATAAAACCAAAAACTCACAAAAAGTTTGGGATATTTTGCTTTTAGTTGAAATTTCCAGATGAACATAAAATTTCTTGAACATTTTTTAAATGTGCTGAATGCTCAAATCTCTTCCCTTTAGATGCACACGTCCAGCTGTTCAATGTTTCATGACTTTTTGCACAACTTGCTGATCTCTAACAAGGAGCTTGTTGAACAAGCAGAGCCATCTTTTTTTAAAAATAATGGACAACCCCTTTAAGGGATTGTACTCTTAGCAACTCCCTCAGGGACTAGTTAAAGGAGGGCAAAGTTCCTTCTCTCTGGCCCTAGGCTTATAAAAGGGCTCCTGATTAGTGTTGGTCGAACTGTTCTAGAAAAGTTAAGTTCTAGTAGAACTTCTCCAATTTTTAGAACTCGAATCGAACCGAACATTTTACTGTTCATCCGAGTAAAGTTCAAGTTCTAGTTGCACACGCCATTTTCAGTTTAGTTTTCAGCGGCTTTCTGCACTTTTGGTGCCATCCAATCACCTTTCTGCACTTTTGGCTCGATCCAATAAGTGCAGAGCACAGAGAAGTGTCAAAAACATCACAGCTGAGGTGTAGGGATCGCATTGGCCATTTTCAGCTCACTCTGTGTACTGTACAGACTGCTCTTAGTTAGATAGCATTTTCCTCTCCATAGACAGCAATAGTTAGGAGTTTTGGTATTGCTGGCTGCATCTTTCCCACACCCAGAAGCTGTTATTTGGCGACATTTGCAGGCTCACATAACGCCCAATTCTCATATACATGGATATAATCTCTAGATACCTCCCTCCAAGCAATCTCCACTCCTCACAGGACCTTCTTCTCTGATCTCCTCTTAGCAGCTCCTCCCATAACCCCCTCCAAGACTTCTCCCGTGCTTCCCCCACACTCTGGAACTCACTGCCCCAACACATCAGACTCTCCCCCACTCTCACTTGTCTCAAAAGCAACCTGAAAACCCACCTCTTCAGGAGCCTATAACCTACAATAACCCCGTTGCCACTACTCCACCCCAAAAACATGTCCGCCCCTCACCTTCTGTCTCTTCCCACCTTTCTTGTAGAGTGTAAGCCCTCACGGGCAGGGACCTCTCTCCTTCTCTGCCAGTTATTTGTTTGTCAGCTTTTGTACTTGTTGTACCTATGTTGTGTATACAACCAGAATATACAGCGCCCTGGAACCAAGGACACTCAAAAATAAATAATAATAATAATAATAATCTTTATTTATATAGTGCCAACATATTCCGCAGCACTTAACAAATTCAAGGGTAAACATACAGTCATTACACATTAAAAGTACTTACAGATGAGACACAAGGTGTGAGAGCTTACAATCTATTAGGGTGTATGGGTGAAACAAACGGTGAGAAGTGCCAATAATAATAATTATATGTACATATATATTATCCAGAGTGCTTGGAACTGCTAAATTATACTCAGTGCCCAAAAGTTCAGTTTTTGCAGTTTTGGGGGTTCAGTAATTGTATAACACAGCGTCTCCAAATCTCCTATGTGTCAAAGGGGCTTTTGGGCCCCCTCAGGATGCAGGGCCCCGTAGCAGCTGCTACCGCTGCACCTCCTATAGCTACGCCCCTGCTTGCAAGCTGCCCTCATCTTTTCAGTTAGCCATTGAAAGGAATGAAGTATTTTAGCCTCAATTTTTTTCTGTCCCTCTTAGAGCCAAATTGTTTTCACTAAGTTGTTCCCTGTATCCAGGTTACTGTTATGGATGGTAATTCCAGCTTCTCCTCACCTGTATAGATATAAAAATTAACCCGAACATCTTCTCCCTTTGACTTTAATGGGGTTCGAAGTTCGAGTTCGAAGAGAACTAGGAACCGAACTCACAAAAGTTCGAGGTTCTAATTGAACTGGAACTTTTTACTGTTCGCTCAACACTAGTTCTGATTTCAGGGGCCCAACCAGAGTCCATGGAGGGTTTTGTATGAAGTCAACAAGAAGTTTCATAAAAATAAATGGCATAAATTGTTTCCTATCAGCCCTGTGCCTGAGTAGTGAGCGGAGCTTTATGATCAGGATGCACAGACATACATCTCCATTTCCCTGACAGTCATGATTGGTCATTAACGGCCATTCCGCTGGAGAAGCGTTGATATGCGCTAATGGCGATCACACCTTAGTGATATCCCGAGTGTGAGAGGCGCTCATAGATGTCACACTGATAGCAAAGAACAAAATGAGATGTATGGATGCGGCCTGCGTGGCGCTCAGATGAGGATTGATAGGACTGCGTCATCCGTGCCCGCACCGCGCTGACCTTTAAGAGATAAAACTTGTTTTCTTTTCAGAATCTTCCTGCGACAAACCTCAATTTGCTCTGCAGTAAAATTCCTACGATTCAATTTTTTTTCTGGATTATTGAACTTTCTCCACCAAGTCCGTCTCTTTTATCTCCCAAATCCTCATTTCATCTATTTGCATTTGCAACAAATCCCAAAAAGATTGAAACGTCCAGGAGTTTTTTGGTGCCAGAGGTTTCAACCTTTTTGTGATTTGTTACATTGAAAGCCACACGTCTCCTGTTTTGAAAATAATTAGGGGGAGAACCCACCCCCAACAAGATAGAATAGTGCCCGGATATACAAAAATATAAATACCACAAAGCTACATCAAAGAGTATAACTCCTAGAACCAGATAAAACGTAACCGTAAACTATAAAATACCACTAAATATACAAAAATATAATAACAGTATTCCTATCTAATCCTTAAACAACTATCCCTATATACTAAACTACCTAGCCACAAAATTGGAGTAATCGCCACAATAAGGGCGACCCCAAACATGAACCTAAGCTACTATTATCCCTACGGTATCCTAACAAAAAAAAAACTTTCTCGACCAAGTCCATCTCTTTTACACCCAAAATCCTTATTTCATCTATTTGCATTTACAACAAATCGCAAAAAGGTTGGAACTTCCGGGAGTTTTTTGGTGCCTGAGGTTTTAACCTTTTTGAGATTTGTTACATTGAAAGCCACACGTCTGCTTTTTTGAAAATAATTGGGGGAAGAATCTACCCCCAACAAGATACAATAGTGCCCGGACATACAAAAATATAAATACCACAAAGCTACATCAAAGAGTATAACTCCTAGAACCAGAAAAAACGTAACTGTAAACTATAAAATACCACTAAATATACAATAATATCATAACAGTATTCCTATCTAATCCTTAAACAACTATCCCTATAGACTAGACTAGCTAGTCAAAAAATTGGAGTAATCGCCCCAATAAGGGCGACCCCAAACACGAATCTAAGCTAATATTATCCCTACGGTATCCTAACAAAAAAAAAAAAAACTTTCTCAAGTCTGTCTCTTTTACACCCAAAATCCTCATTTCATCTGTTTGCGTTTGCAACAAATCCCAAAAAGGTTGACACTTCCGGGAGTTTTTTGGTGCCAGAGGTTTCAACTTTTTTGGGATTTGTTACATTGTATATACCCGTGTCCGACGGGTCTCCTCCTTTTGGCATCATCTGGACATTTGAGGAATTGCCCCAGGAATCGAAAAATTTAACTTTTTGGTGAGCAGAAGCTTTTCTTTTCATATATAGTTTGCATGTACACCTTGTGAATTATAGATGACTCTGTGTTAGGGTACGTCCACGCGGCATAGGTGTTTCCAGTGTCGGACTGGGGTGCTCAGGGCCCACAGGTGGAGGTGATTCTAAGGTCCAGGACAGCACTGAGTGGTTTATCAAAACTAAACAGCTTGTTTGTGTGATGGTGATTCTAAGGTTCCACCAGTTGAGTTTCATCTGGGGCCACCGGTGGAGTTTTTTAGGAGCCCACCCTACAGCTGCTGTATATGACTGTTCTTGCCTCCTCTACTTTGCCTCTTTCTCAGCTTTTCTGTCACTTCCAAGGTTGTACATGCAGTTAAAAAACAATTCCAGGTCCACCATGCCCAGGGGCCCACTGGGCGTTACCCCTATTTCCCTGTGGGCCAGTCCGAGCCTGGGTGTTTTGTTGGATCTTCAGGCAGTTTTTGGATTTGGAAACCATCTGAAAACCCATTATCTACCATCCTCATAGACATTAATAGAAAATCAGCCCAGTAGTCTGCACTGCATGGTTTTTTTACTGGACCGATTTTCACAACTCCGGCTTTCGGAAAAATTTGGGACTTGCACATTCTTCCATCCAGTTTGCGTCAGAAGGTGTGCTATGATAAGGGGAATGGGTGAGTCCGCAAACTGTGGACAGAACCGTCCCTCAAAACCATTGACAAGATGATAAAGTAGTGGTAGGATTCTTAATCAGAATCTGACTGGTATTTTGTCAGTGCCATGTGCCCGTAGCCTTACTGCCATGCCTGTAGAGGGTGACAGTTTTTATTGTGGCTCTGAGATTCTGTTCATGAACCAGGAGGCGCAGGATGAACACAGTTTGTAGTAATGCAGAGCATGCAGATCTGGGTAAATACAGCTATGAATGTAGCAGAGTTCGATTTATCATTGAACTGTTTTCTCTGTTGCTAATGATATCTCTCTGAATATGATGAAGAAAATCTACAATTCAGTAAAAGTTTGCAAATAACAGATCATGATATTACAATTAGTTGTGCAAAATGATAAACTTTCCAGTGCTATATCTGAATCTATACGGGTATACTTTGGAGAGTGTAGGGTGACTGTGTATACAGCCTCTCTAGGTCCTGTAAACTTAATTTGGCTCCTTATGGGTGGAGTTAACAAGGTTCTTCCTCTGCACAGTTGCATAGCAAACTCAGGGGAGGGTTAGGTCATCCTATCCTACATAAGGTGGAATATGGTCTTCTATCCTTAGAGGTGTATTCCCACCATAGACATTGATGGCATATCAATAGGATATACCATCAATGTCTGATAAGAGTTAAAAGAAAGAATCTGTTGGTCCATAAATTGGAATAGTTTGTTATTTTGATACAACCCTTTCATGAAAAATTTAGACCTCATTTTTACTTTGTGTTTAGTCACTTTCTGCCAGGGTCCCCTTCTTCCTTCTGCTTCCTTAAGTGCATATGATATAAAAAACAGTCCATATCCATTGATAAAATGTTTAAGGGACAATTTACTTAGCAGGCCCATCAATGAGGAACTTTACTAGTATTAATACATCATGATATCACAATAGTTTGTGCAACATGGCAAACTTACCTCTACTACTATGAAGAGTGTAGGGTGACTGTGTATTAAGTCTCTTTAGGTCATGCTGACTTATCCTGGCTCCTCATGGGTGGAGCCAAGGTTTCACAAGGTTTCGACTCTGCTGAGTTGCATAGCGACCAAATGGGATGGACAGGTCAAAGTTGTATAGGGTCTACTATGCTTAAATATGAAATATGAATATAATAAACAAAATCACTCCATACCTACTTATAAAATCTTCAAGGTCTTGTTTAATTAGCAGGTCTCCTAGTGACTACATTTCTGCAAAACTTTACTAATATTAATATATTATATGACTTCACAAAAAGTTGTGCAATGTGGAAAACTTACCTCTTCTGATTTTATTATACAGTTATGTGTGTACTTTGGAGTGGAGGGTGACTGTGGTGAGTGTAGGTCCTGTAGACTTATCCTGGCTCCTCATGGGTGGAGTCAATATTTTACAAGGTTCCTCCTCTGCACATTCTCCCTTATAAAATATGAATTTATTATACTAGTATACTAGTTTTTGAATTCATTATGCATGAATTTATACTTTGGATAGGGTAGGGTGACTGTGTATTCAGCCTCTGCAGGTCCTGTAGACTTATCCTGGATCCTCATGGGTGGAGTCTACATTTTACAAGGTTCCACCTCTGCACATATTGGATTTTGAAATCTTTAAAGGCTGTTTACTTGACAGGTTCCCAAGTACCTGCATTTCTGTGGAACTTTACTAATATTAATACACTATGATATCACAATAAGATGTGCAATATGGCAAACTTACCTCTGCTACCTTTACATTTATACAGGGATACTTTAGAGAGTATAAGGTGCCATGTATTCAACCTTTGTGGACTTGTAGACTTACCTCAGCTCATCATGGGTGGAGTCAACATTTTACAAGATTCCTCCTTTTTACATAGAAAACAAATGGGATAGGCGGCTTTATCCTCCATGTGGTCTTCTATGCTCATGAGAAATTTGGACCCATTTTCTACTTTGTTAGGAGTCACTTTTGCCCCTTATCTCTTCTGCTTTACCCTACATCTGCTCTTCATATGGCGCAAATGTTCAAAACCAATTTCCCTCCTTGCCGAAATCTAAGTGTTTGTGGGTTAAGACGAAACCTTTTAATTTCCCTCAATTTGATCTAAATGAAGAAATACTCAAAAGAAAACAAATTTTAAATTTGCATTTTCCCTTCCATTATATATTCATGCAAAGGTTTGTTTTAATTTTTCATGGGATCCATTTCACTTCATAAGTTATCGTGATAAAATATTCACGGAACGTTCACAACAAAGAAAAACATATTTCAGCATTTTTTTGTGTGTGGGGGGAGAATAGCATCTTTTAAAAAAAAAAAAAAAAAAAAGCTTTAAAAATGTAAGATGAAGGTTGTGATAAATTGAGACGCAGCGGAGCTGAGTTTGTTGTGTCAAACATATTATGGTATATTGTGTGTCCAGCTCTACTACATCTGTGTAAAGTTAGTAGAGGGTAGTGGAACCCTCCCCCAATATGCACAGGAGGACAACAAAGGCTTTATACAGTTCAGAATGAGGTAGTGCTATCTCTTTTTGACGTGACACATGGCATAATATTTTACAAGCCACTCCCCTTTTACATGACACGCCTCCTTTTTGAAGGGCACACCTATTCTAACTGGCCCCTCCCATATTCATAAATCCTATGGGTCACTTAAAAATACAAAAAAAAATAGCGAGAGAGATATTACTAAGCCTTTAAACAATTTGGGACCCCCCATATGATGAGGTCATTTCTTGGAAAGCTTCTCATAGGTTTATTGGCAACATCTGCACTGCTTCTGTGTGTAACATCATAGGAAAGTCTAAAGAAATTAGCCAAGATATCAGGAAGATCATTTTGGACTTGCACAAGTCTGATTCATCCCTGTGTACAATTTCCAGATACCTGAAGGTGCCTTGTTCATCTGTACAAACAATTATACACAAGTACAAACAAGATGGAAATGTCCAGCCATCATACTGCTCAGGAAGGAGACGGATTCTGTGTCTCAGACATGAATGTGCTTTGGTCCAACATGTGCATAACAACCAAAGAACAAGAGCAAAAGACCTTGTGAAGATGCTGTCAGAAGCTGGTAAGATTGTGTCATTATCCACAGAGAAACAAGTACTGTATCAACATGGGCTGAAAGGCCATTCTGCCATTACTCCAAAATAAGAAAAGCCAGATTAATGTTTTCAAATGCACAGGAACAAAGACCTACATTTTTGGAGACATGTCCTGTGATCTGACGAAACTAAAATTGAACTGCTTGGCCATAATGAGCTTCGTTACGTTTGGAGGAAAAAGGGAGAGCCTTGGAAACCTAAAAATACCATCCCAACTGTGAAACAGGGGGGTGGCAGCATCATGTTGTGGGGTTGTTTTGTTGAAGGAGGGACTGGTACACTTCACAAAATAGATGAAATCATGAGTAAAGAAGATTATGTGGCAATACTGAAGCAACATCTCAAGACATCAGCCAGGAAGATGAAGCTTGGGTGGAAATGGGTCTTCCAAATGGACAATGACCTGAAGCTACTGCCAAACTGGTTACAAAGTGGCTTAAGGAGAACTAAGTCAATGTTTTGGAGTGACCATCACAAAGCTCTGATCTCAATCCTATTGAGAATTTAGGGGCAAAGCTGAAAAGGCAAGTGCGAGCAAGGCGATCTCCAAACATGGCTCAGTGACACCAGTTCTGTCAGGAGGAAGGGGCCAAAATTCCTACCAACTATTGTGAGACGCTTGTGGAAGGATCCAAGTCCTACAGATTAAGGGAAAAGCGACCAAATACTAATGAAATGGATGGAAACTTTGGACTTTGCAGAAAGTAATAAAAATGCAATAAAATACTCTCTCATTATTCTGCATTTGGCAAATATAAATACTTTTGCTTCCTAATTGACCTAAAACGGAGAAGGTTTATTCTGATTTCATGTCAGAAAGAGAGAAAAACCTGCAGATGGGGCTTTATATATAGTGGATGGAAACTTCTGGTTTCAGCTGTATATACATATATATCTTGATAGCGATGGAAGGAATAATCCCGCATGTAAGGACGGCTAATGCTCCGCAGTCTCAGTGATGGTCAGGCAGCAGATTTATGTGGAAAGCTTTGTTTTAATGCTTCAGTCAATATCCAGCGGCTGAGTCAGCGCGGCGGTTGTCATACGATGGAGGATTAGAGTTGGGCAGGATGCCAGCTTTCGGAAGAGACAGAGTGTCATAAATATTATATACCCCCCATAACTGGAACCTGTCACTGGATGCTCTATATAGCTAGAGCTATAGGGCAGCAGTGATCACAGCTCCTTTCAGGCCTGGATTCTGGGGCACTGTGTAGTTACTTGTTTACTGTCCCTCTCCATTACCTGCATATCCTAAAGCCTGCACCCTTTCTCCTACCTGTACCTCTGAGGCTCCACCATGGAGGAGATGGGAGAAAAGAGTTCAAGATATATAGCACCATACCAAGAATAAGAGCAGTAACCAAATCACAGAGCGGACCGGAGATGGTGATAGGAGGCTGCGGACCCCACAGTCTACATGTCTTCGACAATGCAACAATAGGAGGCAGAACATGTCTTGTGGCTTACAGTATATCCCTAATATTTTAAAGGGGTTGTCTCACTACAGTGCTTCCTCTTACCTCAGTCCGGTTTTCTTGGTTTCCTTTTGAATTCAGGGGGGTGTTTATTGGCTTCTACAAGGCTGCAGTAGAAGCCAGGTCTGTAGCTATAGCAACCAGTGCTGGCAGCCTATCATGAGAGATCAAGCAGGTCTGTAGCTATAGCAACCCAAGAAGCTGATGCAGCCCATACAAGAAGGGATATCTCAGAATAGGTAGGACACTGATAATGGACACAAAATGCAAAGTGATTTGTTTTTGCAAGATCTTTAACATAAAAGCAGCGATCCCTGTAGTGAGACAACCCCTTTAAGACTATCAACAATCCTGGCTTCTAGTGCTGCATTCAGTGTCAGACTGGGGTATCTGGAGTCCACCAGTGTAGGCGATTCCTGGTGCCCACCAGTGGAACTGATACTTGGGGTTGATTTGTTTGTAATGTGATGCATTTGTAATGTACATTGGGGTCAGTTGAGGTTTTCAGCATTGAACGTAAGCAGCAATGTTCCCTATCAATGACAGCAAGCAGAGCTTCTGAAAAGGTTGAAGTGTCATAGAAAGTTTATTTATATACATTTGTAAACTTAAATCATCCAGTGTATTGTTGTAATCATCTTGATTCATTTGGTTTTCACACCAGAAACTGGTACAAACATTCATGGAAAAATGTGAAATATCCGATTCCAAGACAATAATATTTTCTATTCTGGGCAACCTGTCAATTATCACTCAAACCAATGTTGACTGGGGTGTCTGGGATCCACCATTGGAGTTGATTCTTGGGGCCACCAGTGGAGCTGATTCCTGGGGCCACTATTGAAGATGATTTTTGGGGCCACTACTGAAGATGATTCTTGGGGCCACTAGTGGAGATGATTCTTGGGGCCCATCAATGGAGTTGATTCTTGGGACCACTATTGAAGATGATTCTTGGGGCCCATCAGTGGAGTGATTCTTGGGCCCCCTATTGAGAGATGATTCTTGGGCCCACTAGTGGAGTTGATTCTTGGGGTCCCAATGGAGCTGATTCTTGGGACCCACCAGTGGAGTTAATTCTTGGGGCCACCAGTGAGTATATTCTTGGGCCCCATTGTGAAAATGATTCTTTGGATCCACCAGTGGAGATGATTCTTGGGGTCCACCAGTGGAGATGATTCTTGGGGCCACCAGTGGAGATGATTCTTGGGCCCCCAGTGGAGATGATTCTTGGAGCCCACCAGTGGAGATGATTCTTGGGGTCCACCAGTGAAGATGATTCTTGGGGTCCACCAGTGGAGTTGATTATTGAGTTGATTCTTGGGGCCCACCAGTGAAGTTGATTATTGGAGCCCACAAGTGGAGTTGACTCTTGGGAACCACAATTGGAGATGATTCTTGGGGTCAACAGTGAAGTTGATTCTTGGGGCCCACCATTAGAGTGGATTCTTGGGGTCACCATTAGAGTTGATTCTTGGGGTCCACCATTGGAGATGATTCTGGGGTCCCCATTGGATTTGTTTCTTGGGGCCCCACCATTGGAGGATTTTTTGGGGCAAAAAATGGAGATGATTCTTGGGGTACCGGGGAGTTTTTTGGGGGTCCCAGTGGAGTTTATCTTGGGCCCCCCTTTGGATTTATTCTTGCCCACACTGCAGCTACTGTACAGATGACATATGCAAAGCCTCTTTATTCACCCCTTTTTTCTCCTGAAAAGAAACCCCCAGGCCCGTATTCAGGGACCCCCATCCCCCGGGGGGCACAAGAGGTTTCCCCTGCTTCCCCGTGGACCAGTCTGAGCCTAACCCAAACTAAACAGACCAAGGACTTGTACTAGGTTTTTGAACCCTGGTTTTCTATCAAAATGGCCCAAATTGAATGCCCCCCCGGGAAATATTGCTTGGGAAAAATGATACGATTTGTTATACTTCGTGCAGGGCCGGAAGGGCGAGTATGATATAGAGAATCACATTATTGTTCTTTGACCCCACGTGTCCTGCTCCGCCTTTGCTCTGTCACTGGTAAAAATATGGGATATTCCTTTAAATCCTAGTGATTCTGACCCCCAGTGTAACGGAAGGGGCAACTCATTGAATTTCCTAAAAACCCTTTATGGTAAAATTTTTCCCTTCTTTTTAAAAAATGTTTTTTGCCACTAAAACTATCATAATATTTTTTAAAAATTCAAAGTAAACTTCTGAAGAACATTGATTCCTCATAGGTTCTCGGAGGCGTCCGTGAAGACCACAGGGGCTTAAGTCATGCGCCAAAGCGCGGCCTTCATCCTTTTTCGCAGCCGCAGCGAAAATACAAATGCCAACTGGAGCGTCTTTCCTTGGAAACAGCCAAGCCGAGAAAGGCCCCACTCCTGGGAGAAAGAAGGAGGAAGAGGGGGGAAAACACACGAAATTGGGATGGAGAGATTTTGACAAAGTTCTGCTGGTGATGAAGGTGGGGGTCGGAGTATTTGCGGGTGCTGTGTATAAGGATAGGGCGCCCGTGCTTACACAACCCGCACAGCAGCACGCAGCAGGCGCTAGGACTTATGCAAAAATGGGTTTTGGGGGGTATTTGAATTCAACCCTCTTTATTAAAAAGGCAGAGGGTTTGGCACATTTTGAAAAACCCTTTTTGCTTAGTTTACACGCAATTTTAAACCTTTTAATTTCAGTATTTCGTTTTTGGTTGTTGTTTTTCCTCTTTTTTTTGTGTCCATCTACATATCCATATGAGGGCCCATTCTTTGTGAGACAAGATGTCCTTTGTAATTGTGCCTTAAAAATTCAAAAATGCCGGAAACCCCCCCCCCAAAACAAAAAAAAAAAATTATGTGGGGTGGAAAATCGGTATCATTGATGTGTTATCTGTATTCTGCAGGTCAGTGATACCAAATTTGTAGAGCTTTTGTCATGTTTTTAGATTGGGGTCAATTTTTAGTTTTTTTCAGTTTATGGACCTGGGGGGGTCTATATTAAAGTTGGGTGTTTATTGGTAACATTTTGGGATATATGCTGCTTTTCTTATCGCTTTTTATTCATATTTTTTGGACACTTGAAATTACTCAAAAAACACTTTGAATTTTTTTTTCTTCTATACCATTCATCAAACAGGATACATTTCATTATATTTTAATACAGGCATCCTCAAACTGCAGCTCTCCAACTCCCATCGTGCATTTATATAATCTATAACAGTGGGAATGAGGGAGTTGTGTTTCCCCAAAATGGAGGGCCGCAGTTTGAGGATGCCTGTTTTAATAGATACCATTTATGTGTAACTTTTTAATTTTTTTATTTACATTTTAATATTTTTCATTTTCATTTTTTTTTAATGACCTTTTCTTTTCTTTTTTTTTTTTACTTTAACAATTACTTTTCCCGGAGATTTTCACTCGGGGCCCAAAGCTTCATCACATTTTAAAGTAATTGGGACTTTCAGATACAATTTTTTTTTTTCTTACCCGTTACACCCCGCTATACCACTGGCCCTACGGGGCGCTGAGGCCTCCGGCTGCTATTGTAACCCATCGCACTAAAAATTTTTTCATGGGGGAAATGACGGGGGGGAAATGGCGCCCGGCATATTTCCTCATTCATTTAGACACTGTTGCTGTGATCGTTCCATTCACTCTACATGGTACATCCAAATGCATGAAGTGGTCTATGTGGAATTTGAAATGAATTCTGTGTCAGTTTTCATGTTAAAGGGGTTGTCTCACTACAGGGATTGCTGCTTTTCATGTTAGAGATCTTGCAAAAACAAGTCACTTTACAATATGTGTCCATAACAGTGTCCAAAACCTATTCCTGGGATATCCCTCTTGTATGGGCTGCTTTCAGCTCCTCGGGTCACTTAGCTACAGACCTTTGATCTATCCTGATGGCTGCCAGCTGGTTGCTATACTACGACCTGTTCGACTTCCTGATAGGCTGCAGCACTGGTTGCTATAGCTACAGACCTGTTTGATCTCTCCTGATAGGCTGTAGCACGGTTGCTATAGCTACAGACCTGTTTGATCTCTCCTAATAGGCTGCTAGCATTGGTTGCTAAAAGCTACAGACCTTTTCTATCTCCTGATAGGCTGCCAGCACTATTTGCTATAGCTACAGACCTGTTCCATCTCTCCTGATAGGCTGTCAGCGCTGGTTGCTATAGCTACAGACCTGTTTGATCACTCCTGATAGGCTGCCAGCACTGGTTGCTATAGCTACAGACCTGGTGTCCTCAGCCAATAGTAGTCAGTACAAGCCAGTAAACACACCCCTGAATTAAAAAATGAAACTGAGAAAACAGGACTGAGGTAGGTGAATCAATGTAGTGAGACAACCCCTTTAAAAGCCACGTGCCACCCCGACTCCGTGTTATTTGTCCATATCACACACTGAATTATGGTGCAGATTTTCTGCCCTACAGGTCTCAAATGCATGGTGCAGGAAAAGAAAAGAGTGGACTTGTCCATTTTTTAAAGGCAGATCCTCCTCTGATTCTGCTTCGGCAGGTGGGACATAAATGGAGCCAACCCAGGTCCAGATCAGAGCCGTAAACTAACTCTGTACAGATAAATTAGGACTGGAGCATAGAGCAATGGTAGAAGGCAACTGGGTCTGATAAACCAGGTTTTCCACCATGTGGATGGCTGGAGGCCTGTGCATCAATTATTTGGTGAAGAGATGGTGCCCGGATTTACTATGGGAAGAAGACAAGATGGCAGAGAAAGTGTGATGGGCAATGTTCTGCTTGGGGGTCCTGGTACCATGTGGACGGCCGGGTGTATGTGCATCACTTACGTGGGAAAGAGATGTCCACAGGATTCACTATGGGAAGAAGACAATACGGTATGATAGAGGTAGTGTCATGGGCAATATTCTGCTGGGGAGTCCTGGCATCAAGTAGATGGCTTAGTGTGTGGTCGCTTACCTAGAGAAGATGGCGCCATGAAGCATTATGGGAAAAAGACAAGACGGCAGGACAGTGTGGTCGACAGTGTTCTACAGGGGGGTCCTGGCATCATGTAGACAGCCAAGTGTCACTTACATGGTGAAGAGATGCTACCAGGGTTCATTATGAGAAGAAGACAAGATAGCGGAGGTATTGTGATGGGCAATGTTCTTCTGGGGTGTCCTGGCATCATGTGAAAGGCTGGGTGCATGTGCATCAGTTACCTTGGGTAGAGATGCCAACTAGATCCACTATGGGAAGAAGACAAGATGGCGGAGGTCGTGTGGTCGGTGATGTTCTCCTGGGGAGTCCTGGCATCATGTGTATGGCTTGGTGTATGTGGTCACTTACCTATAGAAGAAATGTCACCAGAATGCTCTATTGGAAGAAGACAAGATGGCATGGGCAGAGTGATGGGAAATATTCTACTGGAGGGTCCTGGCATCATCTGGACAACTGGGTATGTGTGGGTCACGTACCTGGGAAAGAGTTGGTGCTAGGATGTATTATGGGAAGAAGACAAGATGGCGGGGGCAGTATGGTAGACAGTGTTCTACTTGGGGGTCCTGGCATAATGTGGATTGTTAGGTACCTGTGTACCACTTATATGGTGAAGAAATGGTGCCAGGATGCACTATGGGAAGAAGACCAGATGGTGGGTGCTCTGTGATGGTCATTGTTCTTCTGGGGCAGGGTCGGAGCATCATGTTAAACCCCAAATCCACCCCTTCAGTTCCCTAATAGCAAAGACTCTTTTAGCTGAATCGTCATGAATTGCCAATGGATGGGCTCGTTTACCTTGCCACCAGCATCGCTATTACCCATTTTTCCCAACCTATGTTCTACCTATGGTTTCTTAAAGGGTCTGTCCCCCTGACCTTGCTGCCAGTTTGTTGGTGTGCATTAAAGTGTCCTGAGTGATTTTCCAGTTCTGACCCTCAGCTTGGTTCTGACCTCTGTATTAGTCTGCTGTCTGCCCTGCATGTGATGTGACTATAGCATCGCCCTGCCCTCCTGCTCAGGACCCGACTTAGCCTTCTGTCCACTCCTCCGGTACTGCCCCTGTGCATCTTCTGTCACTGCATTGACCATGTTTGGAGTAGCAATCTGAGAGTTCCGTGCTGCAGAGTCCAGATCCCTATACATGAGTTAGAGGGTGAAAGCCAGGGGACTTTTTAGGCTCTGCTCCTTGGCATGTTTCTATGCCAAAACTCATGGCTGACCCAAAGGATCCACCTCATGGCAAGGATGATGCAGAAATTGTCCAGGGGTGAGGAACATGTCAGAGAACTCAAGGTGGACACTCAACTTCCAAATTCCCTAGAACACAATCTGATCGGTCATCTGTGAGATGTCCCATCCCATGGAGGCTGCACCCCACAACTTCCATGTCTTGGTGCAGATACCACAGGAGACTTCAGAGGAGTCCAGGCCACAATGGATCACAGCTGTTTTGGCAGCAGAAGGGGGTCATTTACAATATATGGGAAGTGGTTTAAAGTTATGACCCGTCGGTGAAGTTGTATAATGAGTTCTGCATTATTGTCATAGCCGCCGTGTTCTCAGTATTACAGTACCGTCACATTATACAAATGGCTTCAGCACTATAATGCAACTGGCCAATACAATGGACTTTTTAGGCTCTGCTCCTTGGCATGTTTCTATGCTAAAACTTATTGTTGACCCAAAGGATCCACCTCATGGCAAGTATGATGAAGAAATTGTCCATGGTCGAGGAACATGTCAGAGAACTCAAGGTGGGAACTCAACCTCCAAAACCCCCCCTTCCCAATTTAGTTGAGCTCTGTGAGATACCATCCATAGAGAGCCCCAAAACTTCCATGTCTTGGTGCAGATACCACAGGAGATTTCAGAGGAGTCCAGGCCACAATGGATCACCTTTTTTGGCAGCGAAGCGGGTTTTTTTTTAAAAGGGGTTTTAAGGGTTAGGTTTAAAGGGGTTTTTAAGGGGTTTTAAAAAGTTAGACCCCAATGAATTGTGTATGGGTTCTGCACTATTGTCATAGCCGCCATGTTCTCAGTATTACAGTACCGTCACATTTAAAAATGGCTCAGGCACTATAATGAAGCCGGCCAATATAATGGACTTTTTTGGCCTGTCCTTGCATGGGTTTTATCCCAAAACCCCTGGCTAACCCAAAAGATACCTCGTGGTAAAAGGGGATGCAAAATTGTCCAGGAGTGAGGGGAAAATTCAGAAACTCAAGGGGGGAGCTAAACCCCCAAAAACCCCAGATTTTATGGCTGATCCAAAAGGGTCCCCCTCTGGTAAGGTTGATGCAAAATTGTCCAGGGGTGGGGCATTCAGAAATCTCAAGGGGGAAATCAAATTCCAAATTCCCAAACACAAACTATCGGGCATTGTGAGATGTCCCCTCCTGGAGGGTCACCCCCCAATTCCATGTCACAAAATATTGGAAGTGGTTTTTAAAATTATGACCGGTTTTGGGGAATTTTTAAATGGTTTTTGCACAGTTCGGACGGGGGGGCTGGGGCCCATAGGGGAAATTTATCTTTGGGGGGCCCCCCCTACGTAATGAAAATATTAAAGGGCCCCTCGGGTGTAAAGCCCATTTTACCACAAAGCATGTGCAAAACAGAACTTATTGTGTAGTACAAAACAAGTAGTCACACATTTTTCGTCTAAAATATCATAGACACAGGGGTAAGTACTCCATCCCTATCTCCCCACCACATACAATATCCCCCCCCCCCACACAAAATCACCCCCCACCCCCATCAATATCCCCCTCCCCCCACATACAATATCCCCCCCCACCCCCATACAATATCCCCGCCCCCCCCAACAATATCCCCCCACCCCCTACAATATCCCCCCCCCCCCATACAATATCCCCCCCCCCCACATACAATACCCCCCCCACCCACATACAAATTCCCCTCCACCCCCATACAATATTCCCCTCCACCCACATACAAATCCCCCTCCACCCCTACAATATGCCCCTCCACCCACATACACTATCCCCCTCCACCCCAAATAAAAATCCCCCCCCACCCCATACAATATCCCCTTCCACGTACCCCTTGTCACCACCTCACCCCCTTCAAAAAATCCCCAGCAAAAAGAAAAAGTTAACTCCTTCACAGGGTAAATCAGGGACACATGTGCTGGCATTTCCGGGAATAAACCTACAACACCGCCATATAAAACCACATAGGGGTCAACCCCCAGCCAGGTATAACCTAAAACCCCGCCAATAGAGACCACATAGAGGTCAGAACACCAATGGGTAAACCCTAAACACCGCCTATAAAAGGCACATAGAGGTCAACCCCAGCTCAGGTAAAACCCTCAACCCGCCATAAAGACCCATAGAGGTCAAAACCCAGCTCAGGATAAACCAACAAAGCCATATAGAGACCCAAGACATCAAACCAGCCGGGAAACCCTAAAACCCGCCTTTTAAGAGACCAATAGGGGTAGACCCCCTCGGGTATAACCAAAAAACACCACCATATAGAGACCACATAGAGGCGACACCAGCTCAGGTCACATCACTTTTACAGTAATACAGCAGATCCAATATAAAGTAAAATAACCCCCTAAATCAGGGATCCCCGGGGAGACGTCCTATCTGGGGAGTCTTCTCTTCTTTCATAGTCTTCTTTTTCCCCTTTTTTCTGCATCCGTTCCACCCCGCCTGATGATTTTCCCCGGCCAAGCTCACCTGCGAAATTTACACAATATTTTAGAATCCTCAATTTTCCCAGCATCTCTTTCCTTTTCCCCACCTCTGTACAAACTTCCCGGGTGGGAGAGCGGCAAAAAGACAAAATTTTTGAGGCCAGATCCCAAAGGGTTTGGGGGTGGGGAAAAGGGCCCAACCCCCTGAAGATTATGCTACAAATAGGCCTGCCCTCCAAATTTTAATTTCCAGTAGTAGACAAGACCCCAGGGAGGGAGGCAAAAAGGCAAGACCCCATTGTAGGTATGGTTTTCTCCCGTTTGGAAGCTGTAGGTGTTAGGGTCCCCCTTTTGGTAGTATACAGGGAGTTAGGGGTTCCCATGAATTATAAAGGCAGTTATGGCTCTTTTAGGGAGTTCACAGGCTTAGGGGTCCCTTAGGTATATACGGGAGTTGGGGCCCCTTTAGCTAGTGTGCGGAAGTCAGGGCCCCCCCTTTTTGCTACTGTGTAGGTATCAGGGCCCCCTTTTGTATTTAGGTAGCCCGGCCCCCTTTGAGTCAGGGGGCCCCCCGAGGGAGTCAAAGCGTCCCTTTAGGTACCAGGGCCCCCTGTAGGATTGGGCCCCTGTAGGGAGCCAGGGTTTCCCCCTTTTAGCAGGGCCCCCTTTAGGAGCCCGGGGCCCCCCTTTTTAGTCGGGGCCCCCCCTTTTGTCAGGGGCCCCCTTTTGGTAGCCAGGGGGGCCCCCCCTTTGGTACCAGGTGCCCCCCCTTTGTGTCAGGGTCCCCCCTTTTTAGTCAGGGGCCCCTTTTTAGCCAGGGCCCCCCCCTTTTGGTAGCCGGGGCCCGCTTAAGTCAGGGGGCCCCCTTTTTAGCCAGGGGCCCCTTTTAGGGGCCAGGGGCCCCTTTTTTATGAGGCCCTTTGTAGTCAGGGGCCCCCTTTTTAACCAGGCCCCCCTTTGTAGCCAGGGCCCCCCCCTTTTAGCCCGGGACCCCCCTTGCAGCGGGCCCCCCCTTTTACCAGGCACCCCCTTTTTAGCCAGGACCCCCCTTTTTAACCGGGACCCCCTTGTAGCCAGGGGCCCCCCCTTTGCCCGGGCCCCCCCCTAGGTAGTTAGGGCCCCCGTAGGGAGCCAGGGTCCCCCCTTTTAGCGGGCCCCCTTTAGGTAGCCAGGGGCCCCCCTTTGTAGAGGGCCCCCTTTAGTAGGGGGCCCCCCTTTGGTAGCCGGGGGCCCCCTTTTTATCGGGTCCCCCTTTTAGAGGGTTCCCCTGTAGCCAGGGCCCCCCCTTTTGGGAGCCAGGGCCCGTGTAGTCAGGGGCCCCCTTTTTAGCCATGACCCCCCGTTGGGACCCGGGGCCCCATTTTAGTGAGGGGCCCCTTTTGTAGTCGGGCCCCCTTTTTTAAACCCGGGCCCCCCCTTTTACCGGGACCCCCTTGTAGCCAGGACCCCTTGCAGCCCCGGGCCCCCCCTTGTAAACCGGGGCCCCCTTTATACCAGGACCCCCCCTTTTGTCAGGGACCCCCCTTGCAGTCAGGACCCCCCCCTTTTAGCCAGGGACCCCCCTTTTAGCCCGGGGCCCCCCCCCTTTTTTAGCCCGGGCCCCCCCCTTTTCCAGGGCCCCCTTTCAGTCAGGGCCCCCCGTAGCCAGGGGCCCCTTTATAGCCCGGGGGCCCCCCTTTATGCCAGGGGCCCCGATAGCCGGGCCCCCCCTTTTAAGCCAAGGGGCCCCCCCCTTTTGCCAGGGGCCCCCCCCTTTTGGGCCCGGGACCCCCCTTTAGCCGGGACCCCCCCCTTTATCAGGTCCCCCCTTTAGCCCGTTTTCCCCCCCTTTTAGTCAGGCCCCCCTTGTAGCCAGGGCTCCCCTTGTAGACAGGTCCCCCCTTATAGCCCGTGTTTTCCCCCCTTTTAGCCAGTGACTCCCCTTGCAGCAGGGCCCCCCCCCTTTCATCGGGGCCCCCCTGTTCCAGGGGGCCCCCTTTATAGCTAGGGCCCCCCCTTTAGCCAGGGAACCCCTTTATAGCAGGGCCCCCTTTTAGCCAGGGACCCCCTTTTTTGCCAGGGGACCCCCCCCTTGTAGCCAGGGACCCCCCTTTTTGCTAGGGCCTCTTGTACCCGGGGCCCTTTTATAGCCAGGGCCCCCCCTTGAGCCGGACCCCCTTTTAGCCAGGGCCCCCCCTTTTAGCCGGGGCCCCCCTTTTTAGCCGGGCCCCCCCTTTTAGCCGGGCCCCCCCCCTTTTAGCCATGATTCCCCCCTTGTATCAGGCCCCCCCTTTTAGCCAGGGGGCCCCTTTTTAGCCAGGGCCCCCCCCCCCTTTAAGGTTTAAAAAAAAAAACAAAAAAAAAAAAAAACAGCCACTTTCCGGGTCCGGGTCCCGCTCCCCCGCTCCGAGCTCGCCGGGTCCCGGGATGCATAGGCGGGGCGGTAGGTTTGGGCCCCGCGCCGAATCCATAGGGGCCGGCGCCCGCAGGCTTAAGGCCCCAGTGCTCTAGGCCGCCAGGATCACAGGCACGTAGTGGCGCGTGCTCCCCACACCCCGAGCCCCGGGGGCGGGGGATTAGTCCCGGGTACCCGGGCCGGTCTCTGAGCGTCGGGACGCAGGTCCCCCGGGCGTTCAGGGACCGGATGCGCGGACGGGCCCCCCGGGGGCGATGGGACTGCCTCCGGGGCCCCCAGGGGTCAGGGGGGCCCACCGGGGGTTCCCCGGGCCCCCGGCGGCCCAGTCCGAGCCTGGTTCTGCATTACTGTCATAGCCTTCGTGTTCTCTTTATTACAGTACTGTAAAATTATACAAATGACTATGGCACTATATTGCAGCCGGCCAATTCAATGGACTTTTTAGTCTCTGCTCCTTGGCATGTTTCTATGCCAAAACTCATGACTGACCCAAAGGATCCACCCATGCAAGATATGCAGAAATTGCCGGGGTGAGGGAAAATTTGAGGCTCAAGGTGGACACTAAATTCCAAAATTTCCCCAAACACAACTGCGTCATCGTGAGATGTCCCATCCATGGAGGCCGCACCCCACAACTTCCATGTCTTGATGCAGATACCACAGGAGACTTCAGAGATTGTAGAGTCCAGGCCGCAATGGATCACAGCTGTTTTGGCAGCAGAAGGGGGTCGTTTACAATATATGGGAAGTGGTTTAAAGTTATGAACGGTCGGTGAAGTTGTATAATGGGTTCTGCACTATTGTCATAGCCGCCATGTTCTCAGTATTACAGTACCGTCACATTATACAAATGGCTCCGGCACTATATTGCAGCCGGCCAGTATAATGGATCGCACTATGATGAGTAGTTTTCTCTCTGCGTGCACCACTATGATATACACTGGCTGCTGTTCAGTGGAGCAGATGGCGCAGGGATGGGTTTATTCATTACATTTCCCATGGCACAAGAAGGATAAAATTCAAGTTTTGAAACAATGGGCAATCTATCGGTCAGAGCATTATCCTGGCTCCGGCGCCTTCCTCATTTTACGTTTACATCATCACATGCAGAATTTTCCTCCCTTTTCTCCAGCGTTCCATATAGTGCCAGCTCCGTCTCTCTGGGGCCCCCGCTCGCCGAGCGCAATCCCTCATGTCTCATAGTCATCTTACTGCATTTAAATGATTGTGCCAATAAATACATTGGGGTCTATGGGATTTGCAGCAGATGCCAGGCATGCCAAAAACCATGAAAAAGAGTTTTGGAGAATTATTAATATCGTAGCTGTAGGGAGCAGAATCTGTTACGTTGGCAGATTCCTTCTGTTGGCATCCCGAAAATACAAAATATCTGTTATACCAATAAAATGGAAAGGATATGTAGGGATTAGAGCATCAGTCATTAAGGTGTGCTGGGGGAGGGATAGCCCATCCTGACCCATCCCTACCAGATACATTGGAGAGCTTTATTAAAGGGTGCTCCCACCATAGACTTTGATGGTGTATCGCTAGGATGTGCCATTGATAGGTGCAAGTCCTGCCTCTTTTAACCGTATCTGTCTCGGAAACATGCCCCCGAAGGTTACGGCTCAAAACGGAGACCAGTTGCGCTTACGTCCGATTATCCGTTCTGTTAATGGGAGTTCCCAGTACAGGGGAGCGCTATGTTCTCCATTCTGTTCTATGGGAGTTTCCAGTACAGGGAAGTGCTGTGTTATTCATTCTGTTCTATGGGAGTTCCCAGTTCAGGGGAGCGCTGTGTTCTCTCCATTCTTTTCTATGGGAGTTCCCAGTACAGGGGAGCACTGTGTTCTCTAAATTCTGTTCTATAGGAGTTCCCAGTACAGGGGAGCGCTGTGTTCTCTCCATTCTTTTCTATGGGAGTCCCCAGTACAGGGGAGTGCTGTATTCTCCATTCTGTTCTATGGGAGTTCCCAGTACAGGGGAGTGCTGTGTTCTCTCCATTCTGTTCTATGGGAGTTACCAGTATAAGGGAGCGCTGTGTTCTTCATTCTATTCTATGGGATTTCCCAGTACAGGGGAGTGCTGTGTTCTCTCCATTCTGTTCTATGGGAGTTCCCAGTATAGGGGAGCGCTGTGTTCTTCATTCTATTCTATGGGATTTCCCAGTAAAGGGGAGCGCTGTGTTCTCTCTATTCTGTTCTATGGGAGTTCCTGGTACAGGGGAGCGCTGTGTTCTCCATTCTGTTCTATGGGAGTTCCCAGTACAGGGGAGCGCTGTGAGCCTCATTCTGCTCCATGGGAGTTCCCAGTACAGGGGAGCGCTGTGTTCTCTCTATTCTATTCTATGGGAGTTCCCAGTACAGGGGAGCGCTGTGTTCTCCATTCTGTTCTATGGGAGTTCCCAGTACAGGGGAGCGCTGTGGTCTCCATTCTGTTGTATGGGGGTTCCCAGTACAGGGGAGTGCTGTGTTCTCTCCATTCTGTTCTATGGGAGTTCCCAGTATAGGGGAGCGCTGTGTTCGTCATTCTATTCTATGGGAGTTCCCAGTACAGGGGAGCGCTGTGTTCTCTCTATTCTGTTCTATGGGAGTTCCCGGTACAGGGGAGAGCTGTGTTCTCCGTTTTGTTCTCTGAGAGTTCCCAGTACAGGGGAGCGCTGAGTTCTCCGTTTTGTTCTATGGGAGTTCCTGGTACAGGGAGCGCTGCGTTCGACCAGTTCTCCATTCTAATATGACATTTTCAGGAGCCCGTTCCTGAGATAGGTGCGGGTCCCATCTCTCCTGACAGTATGGATTGAGGTTTTAGTTGAGGTAATGTTTGGAGTGGGAATTTGCATTGGGTTTATGGGTAGGTTTGGCAGAAGATTTCGGTTGGGGTTGGAGTGGGAATTTGACTCACTTTGATTGGATTTCAGTTTGTGGTTAGAGTTAGAGATTGAATTAAGATTTCAGTTGGGGTTGGAATTTTAATCTGGGTTGGGTTTATGGTTTGAATGTGAATTTTTGTTCTGGGTTGCGGTTTCGGATTTGGGTGGGGTTATTGTGTAAGGGTTTGGATTGAGTTTTAGTTGGGGTGAGGTTTGGAGTTGGAATTTGCATTGTGTTTATTGGTAGGCTTGAGAGATTTCTTGGGTTTGAGGTTGAGAAGTGGTTGAGTTATTTTTAGGACTATTGGTTGAGGTTTTTGGACTTTCGAGTTTGTGGTTATAGTTAGAGATTAGATTAAGATTTCAGTTGGAGTTGGAATTTGAATATGGGTTGGGGTTATGGTTTGAATTGAGAATTTTTGTTGGGGTTGGGTTTGGAATTTGGGTTGGGGTTATGGTTAGGGTTTAGATTGATGTTTTAGTTGGGGCTAGGGTTGAAGTTGGGGTGTGGTTGCATTTAGGCCTGAGGTTTATCCTTGAGCTAGAATTAATGTTAAAATTAGGGTTGAGTTTATTATTAGGATTAGGGTTAAGGTGGAGCCAGAATTTTTCCTGCCATAAACTTTAAAGAGATTTGAGTTTGAGACATCCCAAATCATAAATATCTTGATATTTCAGCCAAAGCGCATTAAAACTGAACAGAATCCTATCCCAGCTACCTTAAATACAATGAACAATAGGAACAGAAAATTTGGGGGATCCATGCATGGACTCAGATGTGGCTGCAATGTTACCATGTCTGGAGAAACAGCAAAAAGAATAAACTACAGCAAAAATTTACAACTCTGGATCTCCCATTCCTTTAAGCATATATTAGGAAATCATTCTGCAGAGGACCTAAAAATGGAGATGAGGCTCAGAAATGGACATTCACTTTAAGAAGAAGATAAGCGGACATTGCCTCTGGATCTGAGGTTCTATAGCTGTGTAACACTACCTGCAGTACTGTTCATTTCAGGGGAGGGTGGTGACTGCTAGCGATGCCAGCCAAGGCCATGCATAGGGGGAGGAGAGGCGGGTAATGCCAATTAGGAGCCTGCATGGAGGAATCGACTATGTAGAAACTTTCTTATAGAAAATAAAGAAATCTTAAGTGATGGTTGGTTAACCTCTAAATTCCCAGGGGAGCCTAGGTTCACTGCATCAGCGTGCTGGGATTGTCCCCGGCTTCAGGTTTATAGTGCGACAGTCACCTAACTGGATTATTATGGAAATCGACGGCTGATTAGCATACGGGTCCTGTTCTCATTAATTCTCTCATGCCAAGCACTAGAGGTTCCAGTCTACACAATTCCACTTCTGCCCTGTAGCCGTTCGCTGTGTGACGGAGCAATCATTTGTAATGTGTCCTCCACCACCGCCACCCATGCCTGCCGCCGAGTAATTCTTGTCATTTCTTTCCCCCCACATAATCTATAGTGCTGCTCTTAGCAATATTAAATCTATTCTGAAAATGGATAGTATTAGAAAACCAATGCCGCCATAAGTTTTAGAGGTAAAGTCATAGAGTTACTACAAGGCCATTGACCAGTTTTTTTACCTCAATATAAAAACCACAGCTGAAACAGGCTGCCATAAAATAGCTTGCACTGACTGGAAGACTGCAGTGAATCCTATATTGGGAACCATCTCAAATACAGGAGGGCAGCCTATTAGGGAATTGCTGTATATGATTAGCCTTTTTCATATATCCCAATATTTAGTGGTGAGAAGATAGGGAATAGGTGCAAGTGGTTGTCAAGAAAACCCTTCTCTAAAAGCAGCCATCTTGGTGATCAGCAGGCTTTCTTTGTTGGAGCCCCTCTCTCATTGAACCATGCCCTCCATGCACACATACAGTAAATTAATGGCCAACCATATAGTACATGGATGAACTAGGTCTACCAAAGCAAGAGCTTATCAGGGTGCTGTCCACCTTGGCTCATACAGGCAGCTCACCTTGTAATATCCATATGACCCTACAGGTCTTGTCTTGATAAGATAACCTTTCTAAGTTCTACTTTAGCACATTGTACTAACTTCAACCCTTCTTAGAATACATTCCAATAGTCAGTGGTGAGAAGATATGGAATATACGTCACTGGTTGTCAAGGAAACCCTTCTCTAAAAGTCGCCATCTTGGTGATCAATGAGTTTTGTTCTTGGATCCCCACTTTCATCTAGCCATGTCCTCCATATATGGCTCATATAAATGAATGGCCAACCATGTAATACATGTATGAGCTGTGTCTTCCAAAGTAAGATCTTTTCTGGGAACTTTCCACTTTGGCTCATAGAGGAATCTCCCATTGTATTATCCATATGACTCAATAGGACTTACCTTGATAAGATAAACTTTTTAAGTGTTACTTTAGCACATTGGTCTTACTTCAACCCTTCTTAGAATACATTCCAATAGTCAGTGGTGAGAAGATATGGAATATACATCACTGGTTGTCAAGAAAACATTTCTCTAAAAGCAGCCATTTTGGTGATCAATGAGTTTTGTTCTTGGATCCCCTCTCTCATTTAGCTAGGTCCTCCATATATGACTCATATAAATGAATGATACACAATGTAATACATGGATGAGCTGGGTCTACCAAAGCAAGAGCTTCTCTGGGAACTGTCCACTTTGGCTCAAAGAAGGAGCTCCCGTTGTAATATCCATATGATCCAACAAGGCTTATCTTGATAAGATAAACTGTTTAAGTGCTACTTCGGCACATTTTACTTACTTCAACCCTTCTTAGAATACATTCCAATAGTCAGTGGTGAGAAGATATGGAATATACGTCACTGGTTGTCAAGAAAACCATTCTCTAAATGCAGCCTCTTGGTGATCAATGAGTTTTGTTCTTGGATCCCCCCTCTCATCTGACCATGCCCTCCATATATGACTCATATAAATGAATGGCCAACCATGTAATACATGTATGTGTTGGGTTTACCAAAGCAAGAGCTTCTCTGGGAACTATCCAATTTGGCTCAAAGAAGGAGCTCCGGTTGTAATATCCATATGACCGAACAGGACTTACCTTGATAAGATAAACTTTTTAAGTGCTACTTTAGCACATTGTACTGACTTCAACCCTTCTTAGAATACATTTCAATAGTCAGTGGTGAGAAGATATGGAATATACATCACTGGTTGTCAAGAAAACCCTTTCAAGAGTTTTGTTCTTGTATCCCCCATCTCATATGACCATGCCCTCCAATATGACTCATATAAATGAATGGCCAACCATATAATACATGGATGAGCTGGGTCTACCAAAGCAAGAGCTCATCAGGGGACTGTCCACCTTGGCTCTTTGTAATATCCATATGACCCAACAGGTCTTGTCTTGATAAGATTACCTTTTAGGGACTGTCCACCTTGACTCATAGAGGCAGCTCTCCTCGTAATATCCATATGACCCAAAAAGGTCTTGTCTTGATAAGATTATCTTTTAAGCGCTACTTTATCACATTTATTTTACTTCATCCATTGTTAGAATACATTCCAAAAGTCAGTGGTGAGAAGATATGGAATATACGGCACTGGGTGTCAAGAAAACCCTTCTCAAGACTTTTGTTCTTGGATCCCCCTCTCATATGACCATGCCCTCCATGTATATATATATATATATAAATAATAATATATAACAATGTATGAGAAAATATATATCTATAAGGTACTGTCATTTTATCTTGTAATATCATTTTTTACCAACAGTCTTGTATAAATAAAGATTATATTTAGACTTAGTCCTTTCTATATAGCATTCTCTATATATATATACCCAATAAGTCTTGTATTATAAGATTGACCTTCTAACTGTTTAGCAAAGCTTCTCATAGGGAGCCCTCTCCTTGTAATATCCATTTGACCCAACAGGTCTTGTCTTGATAAGATTACCTTTTGGAGACTGTCCGCCTTGGATCATAGAGGCAGCTCTCCTCGTAATACCCATATGACCTAACAGGTCTTGTCTTGATAAGATTACCTTTGGGAGACTGTCCACCTTGACTCATATAGGCAGCTCTCCTTGTAATATCCATATGACCCAACAGGTCTTGTCTTGATAAGACTACCACTTAAATCCTGCTTCAGCACCTTGGACTTACCTCAACCCCTCTTAGAATATATCCCAATATTCAGACTTGACAGCTATGAAAGCTGAGCCCTTCTAGCTTAAAACTGCTCCTTTTAAGCGGTCATGAAAAATTTGGCTCTGGTTGAAAGGACTGGGGACTGTTTGTGTTTGCTGTCTATGAAACATTTAGTACATATCAGAAGACTTTCCATGTATAAATAATATGCATCATGTTTTCAGGAATTTCATATAAAACCATATGTCAATTTTTCTCTTCACTCCACTTAAAACTGCATAAATATTTTAAAAATAGAAAAGCAATTATAGTGTATACAGCGCGCGGCGGATATTACCTCCTGGTGCACATTACAGAGGAGATATCTCCACTCGGTGCCGGTCGTATCGCACTGTAACCGAATTCACTGTATTTGCATCTGTAGGTTTGCAATATTTATATGTTTTAAGCAGATTGAATAAAACTGATCTATGGTTTTATACAGTCGCAGGCAGGATGGTATGTTGCATCTGGGACATAATTCATACACTAGTGGAAGAATCCACCGCCAGGAAACTCTGCGGAGACAAATTAACATGTTTATCACTTAGCACAATTTCAGAGTCTGGCTGGAGGGATGAGAAATATTGGAAATATTTGCAGATACCTCCAGAAACTCATATTTATAGGGAAGGAAGTGTAAATAGATCTCAAGGCATGTAGGAGATTCGAAAGATTGAGGTGCAGTAGGCAAGACCTCTCCAGGCATCATGGGAGTTTTAGCTCATAGACTCTTTGGTGGAGTTCTCGGTGACGGAGATTCATTTTTGGCTTCCATTTCCTTCTAGAATTTTCTCATTTTGCATCTGGATTACGGGCTGTTTTGCCAGTTGGGCTGTGCCTATGAAGCTGGCAACTAAAGAAGCCCAGATGTTCTCCTGCTGCTCCACATTGATGATGGACCTGGTGGTGGACCAAAGACGGAAGTGGGCAGTGGAGCAAACTGTGTCTTGGTGTTGCCCATTGTACAGGTGTTTCTGATATCACAGGATGTAAGAAGTTGTTGTGGCCACCAAGATCGATAACCAATTCACAAAATCAAATTAACAATTAAAAATTATGGCAACTCCTAATCTAGGACCCCACTAATGGCCACCATGAAGAGACTGCAAAGTCCAAGTCAGCACTGATGACATTACTCTTCTTAATAATGAGGCAATGAAACTTAAGGTGCAGAACAGGGACACAGTTATACTTGAGGGGGACAGAAAAGTGACACTGATGCTTTAGGTAAAGAACTGTACAAACTAGGGGAAGGATAATGACACTTGGGGGGAAAGATAATGACGCTTAGAAATGTGGGGCAGTATAATGACACTGATACTTGGGGGGAAGGATAACATCACTGACATTTGGAGGGCAGGATAATGACACTGACACTTGGGGGAGAGGATAATGATGCTGACACTTGAAAGAAAGGATAATGACACTGACACTTGGGGGGCAGGATAATGACACTGACACTTGGGGGCAGGATAATGACGCTGACACTTGGGGGCAGGATGATGACGCTGACACTTGGGCGCAGGATAAGGCTGCTGACACTTGGGAGCAGGATAATGACTCTGACACTTGGGGGCAGGATAATGATGCTGACACTTGGGGGACAGGTTAATGACGCTGACACTTGGGGGCAGGATAATGACTTTGACACTTGGGGGACAGGATAATGACGCTGACACTTGGGGGACAGGATAGTGACTCTGACATTTGGGGGGGACAGGATAATGACGCTGACACTGGGGGGACAGGAAAAAAATGTTGACACTTGGGGGCAGGATAATGACTCTGACACTGGGGGGGAGGAAAATGATGCTGACACTTGGGGGACAGGATAATGATTTTGGGACACTTGGGGACAGGATAATGACGTGACACTTGGGGGCAGGATAATGACTTTGACACTTGGGGGGAGGATAATGATGCTGACACTTGGGGGGACAGGATAATGATGTTGACACTTGGGGGGGATATAAACGCTTGACATTTTGGGGGGCAGGATAATGACGCTGACACTTGGGGGGAGGATAATGATGCTGACACTTGGGGGACAGGATAATGATGTTGACACTTGGGGGCAGGATAATGATGCTGACACTTGGGAGCAGGATAATGACTCTGACACTTGGGGAGCAGGATAATAATGTTGACACTTGGGGGCAGGATAATGACTCTGACACTTTGGGGGCAGGATAATGACGCCAACAATTGGGGGACAGGATAATGATGCTGACACTTGGGGGGCAGGATAATGATGCTGACACTTGGGGGACAGGATAATGATGCTGACACTTGGGGGACAGGATAATGATGCTGACACTTGGGGGACAGGATAATGACGCTGACACTTGGGGGACAGGATAATGATGCTGACACTTGGGGGACAGGATAATGACGCTGACACTTGGGGGACAGGATAATGATGCTGACACTTGGGGGGAGGATAATGATGCTGACACTTGGGGGACAGGATAATAATGTTGACACTTGGGGGGGCAGGAAATTAATGATAACAATTGTGGGCAGAAAATTGATGATGACACTGGGGGGGCAGGTTTATTGACGCTGACACGTGGGGGGGCAGGATATTGATGCTGACACTTGGGGGGCCGGATATTGATGCTGACAGTTGGGGGGCGGGATAATTATGATGACACTGGGGGGCCAGGATAATGATGCTGACAGGTGGGGGACAGGATAATGATGTTGACACTTGGGGACAGGATAATGATGCTGACACTTGGGGGGCAGGATAATGACACAGACACTTGGGGGGACAGGATAATGACTCTGACCCTTGGGGGCAGGATAATGACGCTGACACTTGGGGGCAGGATAATGACGCTGACACTTGGGGTACAGGATAATGACGCTGACACTTGGGGTACAGGATAATGACGCTGACACTTGGGGTACAGGATAATGACGCTGACACTTGGGGGCAGGATAATGACGCTGACAGTTGGGGGCAGGATAATGACGTTGACACTTGGGGGGCCAGATAATGATGCTGACACTTGGGGGGCAGGATAATGACACTGATACTTGGGGGGCAGGATAATGACACTGACACTTGGGGGCAGGATAATGACACTGATACTTGGGGGGCAGGATAATGACGCTGACACTTGGGGACAGGATAATGATGCTGACACTTGGGGGTAGGATAATGACACATTGTTGACTTTAGCCCTAGAGGAACGCTTTCCTAGCACTTGGGCTCCAGGCTTATATGACTGGAGGAGCCGCACTTCAGGCCGTATGATGCAGAATCTTGGATCTTTACTGCTTTTCGGGGATGAGCTTGAGTCTCTTCAGTAATAACATGAATTATTACTCATTGCATTAACACTTACAGAGTTTGTTTAGAAGACCAGTGTGCTGACCTCCGGAGGGCACCGCAACAGCTTTCTTTCTTTTAAATTAATGTGGACAAGCTGCGAGAAGCAAGGTCACTTCCAGGAGTAACGTGGGAATCACTATGTGGAGCAACACCTACTACAATACATGGAAAGTGGGTGGCAACAATACAAGGGCTAGTTTGCATGTGGCCCTAGGCAAGATTAGGTGGGGCCCCAAATACAGAAAAACAGGGAAAGTATTGCTTTCATACTGGTACTGAACAAAACACAATATACAAAAAGCAATATATATATATATATCTTAAATAGCCTAAATAATCCCGCCACAACAATCCCTCTAGTGCTACATAGTGACTGAATAATACCACTAAAGTGTTACTGAACAACACACAGTATACAAAGAGCAATATTACCAGTCATACCACTATCCAGGCACAAATGATACCGCCATAGTGACTGCTAGTATTACCGCTACATAGTAACTTCATATTAGTACTATATCGTTACTAAAGAAAAAAACACTATACAAAGACCAATATTACCACCATACAAGGACCATATAGTGGTAGATAGTGGTTGTACATTGACGCTGCTAACATATAAGTGATTACAGTGCAGTTAGATCCAGTGGATCACAGTGAATGTTTTCTCTAGTTATAGCTGTTCACTTTTCCCGTGTTTTACATCCAGCCACAATTTGTATCTGCAGATTCTGCTGTTCAGATATTTTGGCTCCTCACTGGTCCAGCACCCTTTTATCTATTCCCCATCCTCTACTGGACTCATAAAGTCAACAGCCCGACCCAGGTGGTAGGATGCAGTCACATTGTGCTTTATGCCTCTGGTGTCTTGTAGGCTGCAGGCCTAAGGTGACCTCTGGCTTACAAGTGAGAGAATAGGTTTCAACAGTATCAACTTCCTCAAGATACATCCAAAATAGGTGCTACACCAGAGATAGGGGGCATTAGGCCACATATCCAGCACCACAGGCCTCTGAAGATAGGGGTCCCAGTCTATTGCCTAGTTTGCCCCAGCCCTCACTCCCAAAACTGGTTCTGTTTATCTGTAGCAGCAATAACACTCTCCTACACTCCTGCTCTTCCCCATGTCTTGGCCCCTGATGAAGGCCAGCTTCGGTTGAAACGACATTTGAATGTAGGGTTGTTCTTGGATATCCATTTTTGTTAAATAAATCTTTTCTTCGATTACATAAGGAGTACCATGGATTTTCTATATTCAGCAATAATATCAGTATAAATGTATCAATGTATCTGAAACAAAAAGGAAAGTGCTTCTAGTGAAGTTCAAGGGTGAAGAAAAGGAGATCTGCTTGCCCCCTTTGAGCCACTCAGCCACCATTAACATCACTAAAATGCTGGACCCCATCCTGGTGCATGTCCTCAGGGCTGGCTCTATAACACTAATCTGTAAGCTTCCAGTGTCTGGCTTCTCACTTGACCAGCACCCCCTTAACTATTCCACATCCTCTACTGATGAAGGGTGCACGACACCTGAAACGCGTCTGCCCCTGCTTCGTTTGTCATGTGCTGTCTTATGGATTTTATCAATGATTTTGAATAAACATTTTGGCTTTTAAAGATGCTGGAACATCTTCAATAATTGTCTTTACCCGCATCCTCTACCGGACTCATAAAGTCAACAGCCCAGCCCAGGTGGCAGGATGCAGTCACGTTATTTTGCTTTCTGCTTCTGGTGTCTTGTAGGCTGCAGGCCTAAGGTGATCTCTGGTCTACAAGTGAGAGAATATGTGTCAATGATATCAACTTCCTCAAGACCAGGATACATCTGAAATTGGTGCTCCACCAGGGATAGAGGGCATCAGGCCACCTGTCCAATGCCCCAGATCTCTGAGGGCTTCTCTGAAGATAGGGGTCCAAGTCTATTGCCTAGTTTGTCCAACCACTCACCCCCCAAAACTGGCTCTGTTTATCTGTAGAAGCAATAATATCAGATGTATCTGAAGCAAAATGGAAGGTGCTTCTACTGGAGTTCAAGTGTGAAGAAAAGGAGATCTGCCACCATTAACACCACCAGGGATAGAGGGCATCAGGCCACCTGTCCAATGCAGAAAAAACATAAAAAAAATGGAGTGTGCAAAATTCTTCCATAAAATTAAAACGTAACCTTTACTTGGCAGTTTAAAAGACTCGTATTAGCAAAACAAGCTCCATCCAAAAATATATAGGGTATATCAATAATCGCCTCCTATATATCATAAATTGGGTGCCATCGGAAGAAGGGACCAACTTGCCCTATCATCTCCCTAGAATGTTTGCACCATAATAGCAAGGTGGAGCACTCGCCCCGAAAAAGGGCGACCCTACAGAGATGCGTCGACTATCCCTATAAATGCCTACCTTACCAATATATCACCGATTTGACACGTCCCAACATGTTTCGACCCACCTTGGTCTCTTCAGGGGACCCAATAAAGTGCTATATACAAAATCCAGTGGGAAATTGCAGAATAGAAACCAACCTGTCCAATGCCTCAGATCTCTGAAGGCTTCTCTGAAGATAGGGGTCCTATTCTATTGCCTAGTTTGTCCCACCACTCACCCCCAAATTGGTTCTGTTAATCTGTAGCAGCAATAATCTTCCAGTGTCTGACTCCTCTCTTGTCCAGCACCCCATTCATTATTCCACATTCTCTACTGGATTTATGAAGTCATCGGCCCAACCAAGGTGGCAGGATGCAGTCACCTTATAGTGCTTTATGTTTCTGGTGTTTTGTAGGCTGCAGGCCTAAGGCGGCCTCTGGCCTACAAGTGAGAGAACATGTTTCAACAGTATCAACTTCCTCAAGACCTGGATACATCTGAAATTGGTGTTCCACCATGGATAAAGGGCATCAGGCCACCTGTCCAATGCCCCAGATCTCTGAGGGCTTCTCTGGAGGTAGGGGTTCCAGTCTATTACCTAGTTTGCACCCCCTGACTCCCCATAATGGTCCTGTTTATCTTTAGTTAAAATTATATCAGATGTACCTGAAACAATTAAAAAGCAAAGTGATTCTAGCGGAGTTCAAGGGTGAAGAAAAGGGAGACCTGCATGTCCCCTTTCAGCCACCATGAACACCACTAAAATACAGGATTCCATCCCAGTGCATGACCTTAGGACCAGCTCTGTAACACAGTTAGTATTGAATCAGAAGGCTTGGAGCTTTTTAATTACTATGTATAAACTGAATGTCACCCAAGTAGCCTGTCACCATCTGGGCTGTAGCCATTGCTGGACAGATGGATGGAGTCAGAATGTACACAGTCCGCCACCTCCAAAACAACGAACATACAGTAACTCCTCGCATATTGTATATGGATATATTTGGCCATGTTCTCATGCTGAATATCACACATTATATTTCCAGATTAACCTGCCCAGCAGCCAAATATTCCTGGAAATGATATTCAGTCGTGTTGTCAACAGTGTATGTGAGATGTTCACACGTTCATAGAAGCTCATGAATATTTGATGGAAAAGATGGGTCCTATGAAAGAGCAAATGTGGATGTAGATAAATACAGGAAAAAGAAACCTTATCATTTTAAGTTCATTGAGGTAGAGATACATGTTAATGAAGATTCGTAGATCTGCTATTCCGTAGATCCGTCTACTCTGCTAGTTCACCAACCAGCCATGACACCATGTCTACATGACATCTTCCCATTCTTGGACAGAAATGTCCCTTTTGGAAGTTGGGATAATAATAGTCTAACTTTTGAGAAACCAGGATGATAGGGGTGATAATTTAATCCATGGTTTTGAAAGATATGAAACCATGAATTGTCCTTCTGTAGAGGAGCCTATGGAATGTGTCCTTAGTACCATTTAGGCAATTGGGTTGCTCCTAGTACCATCAAACTCATTGAGCTGGTCCTCATTGCCATCAAGCAAATGTAGATTATGCTAACTGCCATATTATTGTCATCCCTCTATATGGGGACTGACCATTGTTCCGTATGTCTTATGGAGCTTTTTCTTTGTAACCCACAGAACATGTTACTTGAGAAATATATGAAGCCTACATAACTTGTCCTAGTTTCCTATATCATATGGAACTTGTCCTTAGTTTCTTTTATCTCATGGAGCTTGATCATAGAGCCATTTAACCTGTAGTGCCTTGTAGCTTATGGAGTTTGTCCTTAGTGCCATGTATATCATTAAGCTTCTCCATAGAATTTAACATCTTGTAAAGCTTTTCCTTAGTGCTTATTAACTTGTGTAAATCATCCTTAGTTCCATGTATTTTATGGAGCTTGGGGGCAGGAGCTTATGGAACTTGTTCTTATTTTCCAGTATAAATCAAGGAGGTTAGCTTACTCATGGAAATCATCTTTAGTTTCTAGTATTTAATGGAGCTTGTTCTTAGCTTATTGTAACTCATGGAGCTTGTTCTTAGTTTATAGAGTGTAATGGAGCTTGTTCTTAGTTTCCTGTATCTCATGGAGCTTGTTCTTAGTTTTAGTATGTAATGGAGCTTGTTCTTAGTTTCCTGTATCTTATGGAGCTTGTTATTAGTTTCCTGTATCTCATGGAGCTTGTTCTTAGTTTCCTGTATCTCATGGAGCTTGGTCTCCGTTTCCTGTATCTCATGGAGCTTGTTCTTAGTTTCCTGTATCTCATGGAGCTTGTTCTCCGTTTCCTGTATCTCATGGAGCTTGTTCTTAGTTTCCTGTATCTTATGGAGCTTGTTATTAGTTTCCTGTATCTCATGGAGCTTGTTCTTAGTTTCCAGCCTCTCACCGAGCTTCTTCTCAGTTTCCTGTATCTCATGGAGCTTGTTCTCCGTTTCCTGTATCTCATGGAGCTTGTTCTTAGTTTCCTGTATCTCATGGAGCTTGTTCCTAGATTCCTGTATTTCATGGAGCCTCTTCTTAGTTTATAGTATGTTATGGAAATTGTTCTTAGTTTCTAGTATTTCATGGAGCTTGTTCTTAGTTTCCTGTATTTCATGGAGCTTGTTTGTAGTTTCCTGTATCTCATGGAGCTTGTTCTTAGTTTCCTGCATCTCACGAAGCTTGTTCTCTTGGAGCTTGTTCCTAGTTTCCTGTATTTCATGAAACCTCTTCTTAGTTTATAGTATGTAATGGAGATTGTTCTTAGTTTCCTGTATCTCATGGAGCTTTTTCGTAGTTTCCTGTATCACATGGAGCTTGTTCTTAGTTTCCTGTATCTCATATAGCTTGTTCTTAGTTCCCGTATCTCACGGAGCTTCTTTTTTAGATTTTAGTATGTAATAGAGCTTCTTCTTAGTATATAGCACGTAATGGAGATTGTTTTTAGTTTCTTGTATTTCATGAAACTGTTCTTAGTTTCCATTATTTTGAGGAGCTTGTTATTATTGTCATGTATTCTACGAAGCTTGTTCTTAATGCCAGGTTACTCATGACGTCTGTCTTTAGTGCCTTTTAACTCACTCATGGAGTATGTTGTCCTTAATTACTTGTATCTCATGGAGCTTGTTCTTAGTTTCCTGCATCTCACGAAGCTTGTTTCTTGGACTGTTCCTATTTCCGTTTTCATGAAACCTCTTCTTAGTTTATAGTATGTAATGGAGATTGTTCTTAGTTTCCTGTATCTCATGGAGCTTTTTCGTAGTTTCCTGTATCCCATGGAGCTTGTTCTAGTTTCCCTGTATCTCATTAGTTTGTTTTTAAAGTTCCCGTATCTCACGGAGCTTCTTTTTTAGTTTTTAGTATGTAATAGAGCTTCTTCTTAGTATATAGCACGTAATGGAGATTATTTTTAGTTTCTTGTATTTCATGAAACTGTTCTTAGTTTCCATTATTTTGAGGAGCTTGTTATTATTGTCATGTATCCTACGAAGCTTGTTCTTAATGCCAGGTTACTCATGAAGTCTGTCTTTAGTGCCTTTTAACTCACTCATGGAATATGTTGTCCTTAATTACTTGTATCTCATGGAGCTTGTTCTTAGTTTCCTGCATCTCACGGAGCTTGTTCTTAGTTTCTTGTATCTCATGGAGTTGTTCTTAGTCTCCTTTATTTTGAGGAGCTTGTTCTTATTGTCATGTAACCTATGAAGCTTGTTCTTAATGCCAGGTCACTCATGAAGTCTGTCTTTAGTGCCTTTTAACTCACTCATGGAATATGTTGCCCTTAATTACTTGTATTTCATGGAGCTTGTTTTTAGTGTCATGTATCTCCTGGAGCTTATCCTTAGTTTCATATATTTCATGGAGCTTGTTTTCAGTGCCTTGTAATTTATGAAGATTGTACTTAGTTTAATGTGTCCCATGGAACTTGTCATAAACCTTTTGTAACTCATAGCACTTGTTCCAGTTTCATGTTTCTCATGGATACGCAGTGCATGCATCTCGAGTAGCATTTTCTTAATGCCTTGTAACTTATGGAGCTTGTTATTTGTACCCTCTATCTCATTAAGCATGTCCATAGTTCCATTTATCTAATGAAGCTTGTCCTTAGCTTGTTGTAAGTCATGGATCTTGTTCTTTGTTTTATGTATCTTATGGATTTTGTTCTTACTGACATGTACCATCACAAGGAGCATGTTCTTAGTGCCTTGTAACTCATGGAGCTTGCTGTTTGTGAAATCCATCTCCTAGAGCTTGTCCATAGTTCATGTGTTTCATGGAGCTTGTCCTTAATGCCTTTCAACTCATGAAACGTATCCTTAGTTCCATTCAAATCATGGAGCTTGTTCTTAGTGCTATACATCTCATGAAACATGTCTTTAGTGCTCTGTAATTCAAGGAACTTGTTTCCTGTATCTCATGGAATTTGTCCATAGGGCCCTGTAACTCATACATGGACCTTGTCCTTACTTTGTTGTATCCCATGGAACTTGAACTTAGTTTCTTGTATCTCATAGAGTTTGTTCTTTGTCCCATGTAGCCCATGGAGCTTGTCCTTAAAGCTGTCAAGCTCATTGGGTTGCTGATGGAGCTGTCCTTTAGTACCATGGTGCTGATGGAGATTGGCTTTCTCCTCTTATGACCCTACAGCAGTTGACTTATAGTGGGTCTGAGCAGGTCTCAGATATTTACATAGTTATATAGTATTGTAGCATCTAAGCCATTCTCGAAACCTTTACCTGTTCCAGCTTTGACCATCTCCTTAGGAAATTATTTCAAAGATTCCCAGTTCTCATGGTAAAGAAGGCTTTCCTCCTCTGGAAATTGAATCTTTTTTTCTCCAGATGAAGGGAATATCCTCTATCCTTCTACCAATAGTCATAAATATCTGTCTGTTTATGTTTGTCCTCTTTGAATGCAAAATGTGTAAGAAGAAGCAATATAATAAGGTAGAAGCCTCTCTGTCGGCAGGATGTTTAGCCATCAGCAGAATACAGTCCACCACAAACAACAGCCAAAATCCTGCTGACAGTTTCTAAGGACTAATTTTTTTTTGCGTTCTTGCTCATCAATCAAGTGGATCTAATAATAGAAGTATAAAAGCAAAATAGGGTCAGCACATCCACACCACCCCACAACACATTTCTGCTACTTTTGGAATATATTTTGAGGTTCTTAGTTCAAAATGGATGTGCTGACCATATTTTGTATACATGGGGAAGTGCCTGACCCCATCTTGGTTTTTGCACTCCATCCATCTGCAAAGGTTTCTTAATCAGATCAGGTTATAGCTGGAATCTTCTCTCCCTGAAACGTGGAGGTCTGAAAAGACACCAAGAGAAGTAACATATAGCGTAGGTTCCCATCTGAATTGATGTCACCTTTCCGCAATAGGTGTGCATTTACAGTTTTTAGCAAATAGTTCAATAAAAAATATCAAAATTTTCATATCTTCCAAAGTAGCAGAAATGCTTTTCCAAAAAATTCCTATATCCCTTGTGACTGTTTTTAGCGCTTGTAGGGTGCTGCTGATATTGTGTTGCAATAATAGAAGTATGTTAGGTAATGGCTGCTTCTAATACAGTTCCATAAGTGTTCAGTAGTAGTGTTGATCGAATCGAATTCTAATTTTTAGAACTCGAACCGAACTGAACATTTTACCGTTTGTTCGAGTAAAGTTCTAATTCTAGTTTGCACCTTTCTGCACTTTTGGTGGCCATCCAATCACCTTTCTACACTTTTGTCACCATCAAACCAACTTCCTGAACTTTTGGTGGCCATCCAATCACCTTTCTGCACTTTTGGCACCATCCAATCAGTGTAGAGCACAGAGAAGTGTAAAAAACATCATCGCTGAGGTGTAGGGCTCTCATTGGCTGCTAAAATCACATGAGCATGTTATGTATATTTCACTGTATTGCCTTGTGAACGCCATTTTCAGCTCACTCTCTGTGCTGTGCAGACTGCTCTTAGACAGCATTTTCCTCTCCATAGACAGCAATAGTTAGGGAGTTTGGTATTGCTGGCTGCATCTTTCCCACACCCAGAAGCTGTTATTTGGCGACATTTGCAGGCTCACATAACGCCTAACTCTCATATACATGGATATATATTATACAGAGTGCTTGGATTTGCTAAATCATACTCAGTGCCCAAAAGTTCTGTTTTTGCAGTTTTGGGGGTTCAGTAATTGTATAACACACCGTCTCCAAATCTCCTATGTGTCAAAGGGGCTTTTGGGCCCCCTCATAATGCAGGGCCTCATAGCAGCTGTTACCACTGCACCTCCTATAGCTGCCCTGCTTGCAAGCTGTCCTCATCTTTTCAGTTAGCCATTGAAAGGAATGAAGTATTTTAGCCTCTGTCTATTTAAGAGCCAAATTTTCTTCACTAAGTTGTTCCCTGTATCCAGGTTACTGTTATGGATGGTAATTCCAGCTTCTCCTCATCTGTATTAGGTATAAAAATTAACCAGAACATCTTCTCCCATAGACTTCAATGGGGTTCAAAGTTTAGTTCGAATAGAACATTCGAACCGAACTCACAAAAGTTCAAGGTTCTAATCGAACTAGAACATAGTTGCCAACTTTTGAAAATGGAAAAGCAGGAGATCAAAGAGGGCGGCGCGCTAAGCTCGCCATGGCAAATATTTGCATGGACACGCCCATCTTTTTGTATGCCACACCCCTTCAAAAAGCCACACCCACTCCGCCTCACTGCATAATGGCTTTGGAAGAAAGCCAGGTAGATGCCCTTATAGCCAGGTAGTAGCCCCCCATAACCAGGTAGTGCCCCTTACAGGCAGGTAGATGCCCCCTTGTAGCCAGGTAGATGCCCCCTCTGTAGCCAGGTAGATGCCCCCCTTGGTTAGCCAGGTAGATGCCGGTTTTGTTAGCCAGGTATTGCCCCCTTTGTTAGCCAGGTATTGCCCTCTTTAGTAGTCAGGTAGTTGCCCCCTTTAGTAGCCAGGTAGTTGCCCCCTTTAGTAGCCAGGTAGTTGCCCCCTTTAGTAGCCAGGTAGTTGCCCCCTTTAGTAGCCAGGTAGATGCCCCCTTTAGTAGTCAGGTAGTTGCCCCTTTAGTAGTCAGGTAGTTGCCCCCTTTAGTAGCCAGGTAGGTAGTTGCCCCCTTTAGTAGCCAGGTAGTTGCCCCCTTTGTAGTCAGGTAGTTGCCCCCTTTAGAAGCCAGGTAGATGACCCCTTTAGTAGTCATGTAGTGGCCCCCCTTTAGTAGTCAGGTAGTGGCCCCCGTTAGTAGTCAGGTAGTGGCCCCCTTTAGAAGCCAGGTAGTTGCCACCTTTAGTAGCCAAGTAGGTAGTTGCCCCTTTAGAAGCCAGGTAGTGCCCCCTTTGTAGCCAGGTAGTGCCCCCTTTAGTAGCCAGGTATTGCCCCCTTTAGTAGTCAGGTAGTTGCCCCCTTTTAGTTGTCAGGTAGTTGCCCCCTTTAGTAGCCAGGTAGGTAGTTGCCCCCCCTTAGTAGCCAGGTAGTTGCCCCCTTTGTAGTCAGGTAGTTGCCCCCTTTAGTATTCAGGTAGTGGCCCCCTTTAGTAGTCGTGTAGTGGCCCCCCTTTAATAGTCAGGTAGTGGCCCCTTTAGTAGTCAGGTAGTGGCCCCCTTTAGAGCGGGGTAGTTGCCCCCTTTAGTAGCCAGGTAGGTAGTTGCCCCTTTAGTAGTCATGTAGTTGCCCCCTTTAGTAGCCAGGTAGGTAGTTGCCCCCCTTTAGTAGCCAGGTAGGTAGTGCCCCCTTTAGTAGCCAGTTTGTGCCCCCTTTAGTAGTCAGGTATTGCCCCCTTTAGTAGCCAGGTATTGCCCCCTTTAGTAGCCAGGTAGATGCCCCCTTTAGTAGCCAGGTAGATGCCCCCTTTAGTAGCCAGGTATTGGCCCCTTTAGTAGCCAGGTATTGCCCCCTTTAGTAGCCAGGTAGATGCCCCCCTTTAGTAGCCACTGTGCCCCCCTTTAGTAGCCAGGTATTGCCCCTTTCGTAGCCTGGTATTGCCCCCTTTAGTAGCCTCTGTGCCCCCTTTAGTAGCCAGGTAGTGCCCCCTTTAGTAGCCAGGTAGATGCCCCCTTTAGTAGCCACTGTGCCCCCTTTAGTAGCCAGGTAGTGCCCCCTTTAGTAGCCAGGTATTGCCCCTTTAGTAGCCACTGTGCCCCCTTTAGTAGCCAGGTAGATGCCCCCTTTAGTAGCCAGGTAGATGTCCCCTTTAGTAGCCACTGTGCCCCCTTAGTCGCCAGGTATTGCCCCCTTTAGTAGCCAGGTAGAGCCCCCTTTAGTACCCAGGGATTGCCCCCTTTAGTAGCCAGGTAGGAGTGCCCCTTTAGTAGCCAGGTATTGCCCCCTTAGTAGCCACTGTGCCCCCTTTAGTAGCCAGGTATTGCCCCCGTTAGTAGCCATGTGCCCCCTTTAGTAGCCAGGTAGATGCCCCCTTAGTAGCCACTGTGCCCCTTTAGAAGCCAGGTAGTTGCCCCTTTAGTAGCCAGGTAGAGCCCCCCCATGTAGTTAATAAAAATGAAATAATAAAATCCACTCACCTCACCAGGCTCCTGCAGCGCGGCCAGCTTCTGCCCGATCTCCTCAGCGACGCAGGGGAGTGAGTGCAGCCGCGCATCACTTCCCCTGCGCCGCTGACCTGTATGTACGGGGCGCACACCGGCGCTCTACATACAGAGGGAGAAGGGAGGAGGGGAACGATCCCTCCTGCCTACTCCCCGCACACCGGCGCCGGACATACAGGGAGAGGAGGGAGGAGGGAGCGATCCCTCCTGCCTCCTCCCTGCACAGCGAGACTCCGGGCGGGGGAGCGGATGCTGCGGCCGCTTCACCCGCCTGCAGGAGCGGCCTGGCGGTAATTTAAAGAACCCCCGCCGCCTTCTGGCGGCGGGAGGAATACCAACTCCCCCGGGAGGGCGGGGTGAGACCCCAAATAGCGGGACCCCCCCGCCAAAAACGGGAGAGTTGGCATGTATGAACTAGAACCTTTTACTGCTTACTCTTCTCTATACAGTAGAAGAACCTCATATCCTTTAAAGGGGTTGTCTTGCTACATTGATTCATCTCACCTCAGTCCTGTTTTCTTGGTTTCATTTTGAATTCAGGGGCTTGTTTACTGGCATGTACTAGGCTGTGGTAGAAGCCAGGTCTGTAGCTATAGCAACCAGTGCTAGCAGCCTATCAGGAGAGATTGAACAGGTCTGTAGCTATAGAAACCAGTGCTGGCAGCCTATCAGGAGAGAGAGAACAGGTCTGTAGCTATAGCAACCAGTGCTGGCAGCCTATCAGGAGAGATAGAACAGGTCTGTAGCTATAGTGACCAGTGCTGGCAGCCTATCAGGAGAGATCAAACAGGTCTGTAGCTATAGCAACCGGTGCTGGCAGCCTATCAGGAGAGATCGAACAGGTTTATAGCTATAGCAACCAGCGCCGGCAGCCTATCAGGAGAGATCAAACAGGTCTGTAGCTATAGCAGCCAGTGCTGGCAGCCTATCAGGATAGATTGAACAGGTCTGTAGCTATAGAAACCAGTGCTGGCAGCCTATCAGGAGAGAAGAAAGGTCTGTAGTATAGAACAGTGTGGCAGCCTATCAGGGAGATCGAACAGGTCTGTAGTATAGTGACCAGTGCTGGCAGCCTATCAGGAGAGATCAAACAGGTCTGTAGCTATAGCAACCGGTGCTGGCAGCCTATCAGGAGAGATCGAACAGGTTTGTAGCTATAGCAACCAGCGCCGGCAGCCTATCAGGAGAGATCAAACAGGTCTGTAGCTATAGCAGCCAGTGCTGGCAGCCTATCAGGATAGATCAAAAAGGTCTGTAGCTATAGCAACCAGCGTCGGCAGCCTATCAGGAGAGATCAAACAGATCTGTAGCTGTAGCGACCTAAGGAGCTGGTGCAGCCCATACAAGTGGGGATATCTAGGAATATGTAGGACACTGTTAATGGACACATATTGCAAAGTGACTTGTTTTTGCAAGATCTTTAACATATAAAGCAGCGATCCCTGTTGTGATACAACCCCTTTAAGTATAACCCCTTCCTTCAGTGAGACTTTCAAACAGAAATATCTGGACTTACCATATTCTATGCAAGCTACGGTATAAATAGCAGAGAGAGTCACATGCAAACATATGTTACAGGATTGCGTCATTGCAGCTGAATACACTTATTTTGATCGCCGCCATCTGCCTCCTCGGCGCTGAAGGAGTTAAACCTGCCCTGTACATTGGTGCCTCATAAATAAATGATGTGAATAATAATGGGAGGTCTGGCAGGGCAGTGCGTGCATGGGAGGGGGGCACCGAGTGTCAATGCCCACTCTTCATCTGTTGTGTTTTAAGAATGTGAAGCTTGGCAGGACAATGTGCGAGCGAGGAGCTTGCTCAGCTTACCCATGGTGCACTGCAGCCGCCGCCGCCGCTGCCGCGTATAAATAGAGTGGGCTACGGTTCAGCTCATTTCGTTGCAGAACAGATGTCTAAAGAAGTATTTGAAAGTGTGTGGGTCAGCATTGCAGCAAGGCCTCGGCGATCGATGGTGTCGGTCTCATGGTCCTATCAATCTGTGATTGGCACCATTGTATCCACCGTGTGGAACGTAAGGAAGCGGCGCTGCCTCCAGAAGGAGCGCTAACCCAGGTGCCCGCTGTTCCTGTTAATTAACTGTTACATTATCTTCTTCTTCTTGCATTAAGGTGTCTACCTGTTAATGCGTGGGAGCTCTAATTATCAACCGAAAAGTTTCTCACCTTCCAAGGACTTTCAGCTCTTAAAGGGCCAGCTCATTCCTATCACGGGGAGTAACAAACGCCGGGTATGCGGGTCCTCTGGGCCACCGCGAGCGTAGATGGTCTAAGCCAGACATCCTCAGACTGCGGCCCTCCAGCTGTTGGGGAACTACAACTCCCATCATGCATTTATATAATCTATAGCAGTGGGCATGATGGGAGTCGTAGTTTCCCAACAGCTGGAGAGCCGACGTTGCAGACACCTGCCAAAGACCAGGAATTCTCAAATTGTGGTCCTCCCGCTGTTGGGAAACAACAACACCCATCATGAATTTATATAATCTATAACAGTGGGAATGATGAGAGTTGTAGTTTCCCAACAGCGGGAGAGCCGATGTTGCAGACACCTGCCATAGACCAGGCATCCTCAAACTGCAACCCTCCCGCTGTTGGGGAACTACAACACCCATCATGAATTAATATAATCTATAGCAGTGGGCATGATGGGAGTCGTAGTTTCCCAACAGCTTGAAGGCCGCAGTTTGAGGATGCCTGGTCTAAGCCGAAGTGCAGGACTCTGACACCGGTAACGGGGACAGGTCACAGCAGGTGTAGCTAGAGGTAGGTAACACAGTCCCAGGCAGGTATCAGAATAGGTACAGAAGATAACAGCAGGTAGTAGCAGACTAGCACAACGTCAGGAACAGCAGGGAACAGGTGCGCTGGATAGCACAGGGTTAACGCAGGCTCACAGGTAACTCGAGGGTTAACTCAGCAAGAGCACAGCAGAGGGGGCAAAGCTCTAAGGAAGGACACCAGCGAATTGAACCAGGAGCAAGGGCAGGGAGTTCTTTAAGTAGCCAGGGGACACAGGTAGTATTGGACTAGGATATTTAAGGCCCACAGGTGGAATTGATTTTAGGGCCCCACCAGTTGAGTTATGTATGGGCCCACCGGTGGAGTTTATTTTTACGGGTCTACCCTTCAGCTACTATAAATTACTGTACTTGCCTCCTACACTCTGACTCTTTCTTTTTTCCTCTCTTTCTCTGCTTTTCTGCCTCTTCTGAGGATGTATATGCAGTAAAAAAAGATTTCCAGTTCTACCATGCTCGGGGGCCCACCAGGGTATCCCCATATTTCCTTGTGGGCCAGTCCGAGCTTGGTCACAGGTCACGGAACAGGAAATTTGAACACTGTCCCTATAAATATCAGAGGGCTGCCACGTTCGCGCCCTAAGAAGCACGCACGCATGCCGAGGAAGCTGGAGAGGACAGAAACGTGCAGGATCGTGGGCAGGTGAGTAACGCTGCACAGCCGGAGCCGCAGCACCAGGTACAGGGCCCAAGTAGCACAGCCGCTGCGAGCGCCGCAAAGGGATCCGCAGCGGTCACAGGAGATGGGGGAATGGACACGTCCGCAGTCCAGGCCACGGATCCGTGAAAATCCCCTATACCACATGCTTATTAATCATTGATGTAATAAAGATATTGAATCATCAAGCTCTGCAGTATCGCTGAACGATAAGGCTAGGTTTATACTGCATTACTCCTAACATTGCAGGTATTGGGCAAAAAAAAGTACCTCAATGGATACCGCAACCTGGCCAATAGACATGAGTAGAAGAAACCCAGTCCTATTTGGACTCTACTTTTGCTCTATTTGTCGGCAGTATAAGCTTTTCCTGTTTTTGTGTCCAATGGGAAAAGCTTATATCGCCGGCAAATAGAGCAAACATTGTCTAGATAGGATTATGTAGGGGCCCATTGCAGTATCCACTGGGGCAGGCTCGCACTGGCCCACAGAGGTGTAGGGTAAACCTCCTGTGGCCCCACGGGGCTGTTTTTTTTATGGAGAAAGGCAAGGAAAAAAAGTAATATGCAGTACATGAAGTCACGTACAGTAGCTGTAGGGTGGGCCCTAAGAATTAACTTCATTGGGGGGCCCCAAGAATCAGTTTCACTGGTGGGCCCCAACAATTAACTTCATTGATGAGCTCCAAGAATTAGCTCCACTGATAAGCCCCAAGAAACAACTCCACTGGTGGGCCCCAGGAATGATCTCCACTGGTGGCCCCAAGAATCAGCTCCACTGGTGGGCCTCAAGAATCAACTCCACTGGTGGGCCTCAAGAATCAACTCCAAGGTTGGACCCCAAGATTCATCTCCACTGGTGGGCCCCAAGAATCATCTGCAATGGCGGAATCTTATAATCAACTCCACTGGTGGGCCTCAAGAATCAACTCCAATGTTGGACCCCAAGATTCATCTCCAATGGAGGAGCCCAAGAATCAACTCCACTGGTGGAGCCCAAGAATCAACTCGACTGGTGGGCCTCAAGAATCAGCTCCACTGGTGGCCCAAGAATCAGCTTCACTGGTGGCCCAAGAATCAGCTTCACTGGTGTTATCCAATAATAAGATCCACGGGTGGGCGCCAATAATCAACTCCACTGGTTGCCCCAAGAATCAAATCCACTGGTGGACTCCAAGAATCAACTCCACTGGTGGGCCCCAAGAATCATCTCCACTGGTGGCCCCAAGAATCATCTCCACTGGTGGGCCCCAATAACCAACTCCACTGATGGGCCCCAGGCACCCCAGTCTGACACTACATTAGGGAACCTTGCTTGCCCGATAACCCAGTCTAAATCTGTTAGTGCCATAAGGATTACTGTTATGGGACCCACTGATATAAGCAGGGGCATAGCAGTAGCTAAAACAGCAGTAGCAGTTAAATATGAAAAAAATGGGGCCCCCTCATCCTCTAAGCCCAATAGCAGTTACTATGGCTGCTATAGTTATGCTATAGATATGAGGGTAGGGCTGCCATAGGTAACTTCAGCGCCACCTGCTCATTTTCATTTCCTATTTAAAAAAAAGATTTGATCGGGGCCCTTGCATGAGTAGCGCACATGCTGCCCTGCTAAAGGTCTTAGTTAAATTGCAGGGCCACCATCAGTGCAGTACTAGTATTATTGCTGTTAGTAACGTGGATCAAATAAAAAAAACAAAAAAACATTGGGTACTGCTGCCCCCCAGAGGTGCACTCATCTGTTCAGCAGAGGAATGTGATATGGTGCAAAACATGAAGTGGTAATGTGCGAGAGGGCGCAGATACTTTGGGTAATGAGTCCTATAGTTCCAGATGACATTCCAGCCAAATTGGTCCCATCCGCCTTCCTAATGGGGGTACGACCTCTATGAACCAGGGCTGTGTCTATCCATGGCACATTATGGTTTGGTGCCCACTCCCTGATCATTCAGTGGTTAAATTTCTCCATAACAAAAGCTCTGATTTCTCATGATCCACAGTAGTCGGAGCAGCTCAGTGACCTCAAGAAGTAGGATAATGTCTACGAGGGACAGACACTAGAAGGTCTCTGCATGAACCTGGCCCCTGGTTATCAAATTTCTCATTACAGAACACTCCTTTATGTCTCTCTAACAATTCATTAGAAATTATTAACCATGAGATTTATTAGATTATATGGTGGGAAACACGGTGGCTCAGTGGCTAGCAGAGTGTAGCACGGTGGCTCAGTGGTTAGCACCAGTTTTGAAAGGCAACGGTGCTTTAAAAGGGGGCAGCATGAGGGGTTAGCACAGTTGGCTCAGTGGTTAGCACAGTGCAGCACGGTTGGCTTCAGTGGTTGGGGGCACAGTGGCTCGGGTTGGCTCAGTGGCTAGCAGAGTGCAGCATGGTGGCTCAGTGGTTAGCACAATGTAGCATGATGCCCAAGTGGTTAGCAAAATATAGCACAGTGGATCAGTGGTTATCATAGTACAAAATATAGCACAGTGGCTCAGTGGGTAGCACAGTGCAACATGGTAGTTCAGTGGTTAGCACAGTGCAGCACGGTGGCTCAGTGTGCTAGTACAGTGGATCCTGACGGCTCAGTGGTTAGTATGGTTGGCAGCACGGTGGCTCATTAGTTAGCACAGTGCAGCATGGTGTCTCAGTGGTTAGCGCAGTGCAGCACAGTTGATCAGTAGTCAGCACCGTGCAGTACGGTGGCTCAGGGGTCAGCACAGTACATTATGGTGGACTGGACTGTTGCTATGCAGCACTGGTAGAGCACTTGAGAAAAAGGCATGAGTGTCTTTGAAATGTTGCATGCAGGTTTGCATGGGGCTGCCTGTCAGGCTGCAAAACCTCCAACTTGCATGGATTTAGCATGTACATTGTGAGGTCTTGGATAACAAGAAAAACAACGTATGTGTCTTTCTATTACCGCAAGTGAATATGAATTTTGATAGTATTGACTGTTTCTGCTTATACAATAAATGCACTCATTTGTGTAAACTACTGCAGTCTGCTTACACCAGCTTTAAGTTTTCCTCAAGTTCCCCCCACACACTAAAAACATGCAGATAGGTTAATCTGGAATTTAGGCTACGAGTCCCAATAGGGGCAGAGAGCACTGTGAGTAATGGCAATCTCTGTACAGCCCTATCTCAGTGAATAATTAAACAGTAGGGTGCTTGGAGGTGACATTGAGCCCATTACTTTTTGGCCCCCTGTGCAGCTAAGCAGGTGGCATCAATGCTATGAACACACTGCACACATGGGAGCATCAGGTCCCTGGTGAGCAGTGGAGTAGCTATAGGAGGTGCAGAGGTGGTAGCCGCTACCGGGCCGTGCAGCTTGGGGAGCCCAAAAGCCCTTCTGCCGTATAAGGAGACACTAGCATTTGGAATGGAAAAATATCCTTTTTGCACTAGGGCCCGGGAGCTTCAAGTTACGCCTCTGCTGGTGAAATAGTGATACACAATCCTGGTGACCCAGTGTAAGGTTTATATAGGACGGTCCAGTGATCGGAGAGAGCTTCGCTAAGGTTTAGAGCTGAATTTTGCAAGACTCTCCCTTGTAGGGACCACAGGTGGCCCCTAAAAATAACAGATCTCACAGATTTCTTGCAATGAAGTAGAAACACACAGAATTTTATTTCCTCCTCAATTATGTTTTATGGGAGCCTCCCTATTATCACTGCCAGAAAGTCCTGGGGTTTGTTTCCCCCCAATTATTTGTTCGGTAATGATGCAGCTTCTCCGTAGAGCGGATACTTGCACAGGTTCTCCTAATAACAAAGGATTTAAGACCAGCCGAGACTGCGCCCCATGCATCCCTTCCCTCCTTTAGTACAGGAATAAAATTTGATGCCAGTTCCATGTGAATCTATACCCACGCTGCGGAGAAGTTTATGCCTCCCATCTTATTTGCATTATTACCGGAATGATCCAACTTGCAAAGCACAAAAGATTTGATATTATATTTAGATTCGATTTTCGATATTCTAATGGCATTGAGGAATTGCTATTAATGCAATTGCTGGTGATATTCCCCTAAAGTTCATCATTGCATTTTAATGAAGAGTTTTATCTGTTCTGAGCAGTGTGGCGCCGTCCTGATTAGATTTACCTTCAGCTGTAACCTGCGCAGCGTTTTCCAAACCGTATATACCTGTTCGCTGCCTGATGCCTGCCAACAGGACTTGGCTACGTGACATTGCTTAACAGATGCTAACACAGATCTGTAGGTTTCATTGACATTTAGTTAACATCGCTCTACTGATATGTAATTCTGCATGCTGCAAATATACAAACAAGAGCCCATTATCCAGTGCCAGGAAGCCCAGCTCTATTTGCATATGGCTCTCAAGCCAAAATATAGCATCTCCCTATCTCACGATGTAAAAGGCAAACAGAATGAGAAGGAATCAGATAGAACAAATAGTTAAAAATGAGATTTTACAACCATCAAAGGACTCATCTGAGGGTAAACATTGGTGGCATACTGGTAGGGTCTACATATGTCCGATCCGTGAAGCCTGCCAATCACTATGACTTCCTGCAGGCTATGCTCTGCTCAACCATGTGGCCACTCATGGAGCTTTTCCATTTACTATCTGGACATAGGTCGTATATCCCATCAGTGTCGAACTGGGGTGGCTATGGCTCACAGGTGGAGTTGATTCTAGGGGCCAGCGGTTGAGCTGTTTCTGGGCCCACCAGTGGAGTTTATTTTAGGGGCCCACCCTACAGCTGCTCTAAATGACTGTAGATGCCTCCTATGCTCTGCTTCTTGCTGCTTGCCTCTCTTTCTCTGCTTTTCTGCATCTTTTGAAGATGTATATGTGGTTAAAAATCAACTTCAGGTCTGCCATGCACAGGGGGCACCAGGAGTTTCCCCTATTCCTCTGTGGGTCAGTCCGAGCCTGTATGTCTTGGACATCTATCCTGAGATATCCCCATTAGGGTTATACCAATATGTTTATATGGGTTATCTCTAGACAGACATCAGTGGCCCCCTATGATTAGGTCCTACCTAGTGCTGCTCAAACACAGCAAGTATCAGCTTGAGGGAAGTTTGGTTGAATTTGAACAAATATTTGAGATTCGAAACATCCCAAACCTAAATTCTATTTAGGGTTTGGGAGAAAAAATTAGGATTGGTTTTCTGGTGTCTGAAAACCACCAATAGCAGCCAAATGCCTCTATATTGCTGGGAACAATGACATACATCTGGGAAATCCTAACCCTTTAACTAAGGCTCCAAACCTAACCCTACTTTCAACTCTGAACCAAACTAAACTATAATCCTAATCCTAACCTCAACCCTAACTTTAATCCTGAATTTAACTAACACTCCAATACTTACCCTAATTTAAACCAAAACCAAACTGTAGTTTTAACCTTAACTTTAATCTTGGCTTTATCTAAAACTCCAACTCTTACCTTAATTTCAACCATAATCCAAACTGAAGTTCTAACCGACCAAATCATAAACCCAAACCTTACCCTAACTGTAACCATAAAACTAATAGTAATTTTAACCTTAACCTCAACACTAACTCTAATCCTAGCTTTAACTAATACTCTAACCCTAGCCTTAATTACACACTGTAGCTATAACCTTAACCAACCCTAAATTCAATCCTAAACCTAATGCAAACTCTAAGCCACATTGCAATCCTAACCTGAACCATAATGTTAACCTTGATTTTAACTCAAACTCCAAACCTAACCATAATTCCACACTGTAATTATAACCCTAACCAACTATTAATTCAATCCAAACCCTAATTTCAACTGTAAACCAACCAGTAGTTCTAACCCTAATAAAACCCTAAAACCAAACGTTACCATAATTAAAACTGTAAACCAAACTGTAATTCTAACCCTAACCTCAACATTAACTCTAATCTTGACTCTTACTAAAATTCATACCTTAACCCTCAGTCCAACCCTAAACCAAACTGTACTTCTAACCCTAACCTCAACTCTAACTCTCACCTTGACTCTTACTAAAACTCAAACTTAACCTCGTCAACCTAAACCAACTGTATCTAACCAACTCACCTTACTCTAACCTTGACTCTTACTAAAATTCCAACCTTCACCCTCAGTCCAAGCCTAAGCCAAAATGTAAAGCTAACCCTAACCTCAACCTTAACTCTAACCTTAACTCTTACTAAAATTCCAACCTTAACCCTCAGTCCAACTCTAAACCAAACTGTAGTTCTTACCCTAAGCTCAACCCTAACTCTAACCTTGACTCTAACTAAAACTTTAACCCTAAATCCAACACTAACCAAAACTGTAAAGCTAACCCTAACCTCAACCCTGATTCTAACCTCAACCTTAGCTAAAATTTCAACCCTAACTCTGAATGTAATTATAACTCCAACCATATCTAAACCAGACCTTAATCGTAATTCCAACCCTTACCAAACTGTAAGTCAAACCCTAACCAAAACCCTACATCCAACCCTAACTCTAACTCCAAGCCCAATTCTACATAAAAATTCAACTGCAACTCTAAAATCAACACTTATTAAAACTCCCACCCAAATCCAAAACTGAACTCAATGAAAAACGCCAACCCAAATCCTAAACCAAACTCAATGAAAAACTCCAACCCAAATCCTAAGTCGAACTCAATAAAAAAACCTCTAACCCAAATACTTATCCGAACTCAATTAAAAACTCTAACCCAAATCCTAATCCAATTTCAATGAAAAACTCCAACCCAAATCCTAAGCCAAGCTCAATGAAAAACTCCAACCCAAATCCTAAGCCAAGCTCAATGAAAAACACCAACCCAAATCCTAAGACGAACTCAATAAAAAACTCCAACCTAAATCCTAAGTCGAACTCAATGAAAAACTCCAACCCAAATAATAAGCCGAAATCAATGAAAGACTTCAACCCAAATCCCAAGCCAAGTTCAATGAAAACCTCCAACCCAAATCCTAACCCAACCTAAATGAAAAAATCCAACCCAAATCCTAAGACGAACTCAATAAAAAACTCCAACCCAAATAATAAGCCGAACTCAATGAATGACTTCAACCCAAATCCTAAACCAAGTGAAATGAAAACCTCCAACCCAAATCCTAAGCCGAACTAATGAAAACTCTAACCTAAATCCTAAGACGAACTCGATGAAAAAAATTCCAACCCAAATCCTAAGCCAAACTCAATGAAAAACTCCAACCCAAATAATAAGCGGAACTCAATGAATGACTTCAACCCAAATCCCAAGCCAAGTCAATAGACAACCTCCAATTCTCCAACATCCTAAGCCGACAAGTTTCACCAATGAAAAACCCAACCCAAGATCCTAAGCCAAGCTATATGAAAAACTCTCCACAACCCAATCCTTAAGACGAACATCCAATATAACAAACTCCAGACCAAATCAAATACGCCGAACTCAATGAATGACTTCAACCCAAATCCTAAACCAAGTTCAATGAAAACCTCCAACCCAAATCCTAAGCCGAACTCAATGAAATCTCCAACCCAAATCCTAAAACGAACTCAATGAAAAACTCCAACCCAAATCCAAAGCCGAACTCAATGAAAAAAACTCCAACCCAAATCCAAAGCCGAACTCAATGAAAAACTCCAACCCAAATCCAAAGGCCCAAACTCAATCATAACAAACTCCAACCAAATTTCTAAACGCGAGTAAGAAAATTAAACCTCCCAAAAAATTTGGGGGGAAAAAAAAAAAAAAAAAACTCCATAAACTCCAAATCCAACATCCGAACGCAATAAAAAGAAATCCAAACCCAACATCATAAGCCTGAACTCAAATGAAAAACTCCAACCCAAAAACTAAGCCGAACTCAATGAAAAACTCCATCCCAAATCCAAAGCCGAACTCAATGAAAAACTCCATCCCAAATCCTAAGCCCAAATGAATGAAAAACTTCAACCCAAGTAAGGTTTAGGGAGGATTTTCTTTCTGTGAAAAACAATGCACCTACAGTTGACGCTATCTCCTTCCGGCCTGTCTACCCTCTGCTCTAGTGACTGTGAAAGCTGCTTATCTTGGTTAATGCTGTACAATACAGTGTCATTAATCCTGGACACTGTAAAATAAGATGATTTGTCAATCTGAAGTCGTCTGTTGTGCTGCCCTCTATAGGTCACTGTGAAAGCTGCTTATCTTGGCTCAGGCAGCGCAGTATAATATCATCAATCTTCCACTTACTATTGATAATAAAATGATCACATTCACTTTCACTGTAGACAATAAAACACGATGGCTTTGTACATTTGAAGCATCGTCTGTTTTCGTGACCTTTATAGGTTAATGGGAAAGCCTCAATATATTACTATTTTATGAGTAGGTTAAAAAAAAAAACAATGAGAAAACAAGGGCCGAAATATTTTTTTTTTACAAAGAAGGATAAGATGCAATGATTTCTGATCGCAGTGTTACCTTAAATTTGGTCTGGATGAATACTCTGCATCTCTTTACATCCTGGCACGAGACGGAGCCATAAAAAGCTATTTGTTCCCTGAACTCCCCACTCTTACCTCAGAGATGTCACTTCGAGGATTCACAGAAACATCAGCAGCTTCTTTATATCCAATATCCTACAAACAGGAGAGTAAATAAGGAAACATTAAGATGGAAGTGGCCTGGTGGTTAACCCAACCTATACATTATGTATGAAATGCCCCTGGAGCTGCACACCAAGACCTGTGACCTGTGTGACCTCAGTCATTAGGAATGAAGTGTAAGTAGCAATTAGACTGTCAGCTTTCTTTGTGAGAATTCCTGGGGTGACAAGGGATGATCTGCACTCGACGACTGTGCTACAATCTTTTTGGTGCATCGTGCGGCAAAAATAGATCATCAGCGCACAGTTCCTACATAGATACAATAGGTAACATTGTACAACAAAACTTGGTGCAGTCTGCACTAAACCCGACACTTTCGAATGCCCCAAGATTGCAGCAAAGTCTGGTGCAAAAATAACATTCAAAGTTTGGCGCATTATATTTTCATACATACTGTTCTGTTCTATATTCCTCTATATTGAAATAGAACTGGCATGTCGGCACCAGGTTTTGCCCTATGTTTTTACTGCTGGCCCTATACTATCAATACTATGAACTACTATCTATATACTTGCTCTCCTAAGGTATACAAGACTAATAACTACTATAATACGGCGCGCTTCCAATGTACAGATAGACTATAAGCCACTATAATACTGCTCCTCCTATGTACCAATAATATAACTACTATAATACGTCCGCTACAGTACAAGAACATAACAAACTATAATACACTCGCCCTCTCATGTAGCAAGAATCTAATAACAATAAATACTGCCTCACTATGCTACAATAATATAACTAACTATAATACTGCCGCTCCTCATTCTACAAGAATACATAATTAACACATAAACTGTAGCCCTCTATGACTTAAAGATATAACTAACTATACATACTAGTCCCTTATTTACATACGAATAGTTAACTACTATACATACTGCCTCCTATGTACAACAATATACCTACTCATAACTACTGCCTCCTATGTTACAAGTAATATAACACTAAAGAGATACTGCCCTCATTGTACAATAATATAACTACTATAATACTAGCCCCCTCTAAGTAACCATGAATATATACTCTCCTCACAAATAGATACTGCCTCCCCTATAGTACAAGAATATAACTACTATAATACTGAGCCCGTCCTTTGTCGCAGATAATATAACCACTTATAGTACTGCTCCTATGTACACAAAATGTCACTACCTAAATACTTCCCCCTATGTACAGGAGAAACATAACTACTATAATACTGCCTCCCTATGTACAAAGGAAGTATAACTACTACTATTACTGCCTCGTATGTACAAGAGATAATAACTACTATAACTACTGTCCTTATGTACAAGATATAACACAATAATACTGTCTCCATATGTACAAGAACATACACTTACTATATACTGCCTCTATGTACACCAGAATATACTTACTATAATACGTGCCCCCTATGTTCACAAAGAAGAAATGCTAATTACTAATAACGATACTCTGCCCCGCTATGTACATAGACAATATAACACTACTATAAAAAACTGCCCTCGTATGACACAAGAATTATAATTACTCTAATACTTGCACGGCCACCCTACTCTTACGACAAATATAACTACTATAGATACTGCCCTCATGTACTCATAGAATATAATTACTATGAATCCCTGCCACTCTATTTACAAAATATAATTACTATAATACTATCCCCCTATGCGTCCCAAGAATATAACTACTGAAATACTGCCTCCTATAGTACAAGAATATAACTACTATAAGATACTGCCCGTCCTAGTACAAGAATATAACCCTACTATTACAAACTGCCCTCCTATGTCGAAGAATATTAACTTTACTCATAGCTGCCTCCTATGTACAAGAATATAGAACTACGTATAATACTGCTCCTAAGTACAAGAATATATAACATACAAAAATACTGCCCCCTATGTCCATGACATATAACTAACTACGATAATACTGCCCTCTATGTATCACAGAGAATATAATTACTACTAACATACTGTCCTCTAATGTACACACAGAAAAAATAACACTATACATACTGTCTCCCTATTAACAAGAGAATATAACCCTACTATAATACTTGCGCCGTCCTATTGCAAGAAAATAACAACTATACATACTGCCTCCTAAAGTAACAAGAATATAACTACAAAAATAACTGCCTCCTATGTACAAGATTATAACTACTATAAGTAGCTGCCCTCTATGTACAGAATATAACTACTAAAATACTGGCCTCTATGTACAAGATAATATAACTACATAATACTGCCCCCTATGTACAAGAAAAATATAACTACCTATACTACTGCTTCCTATGTACCATGAATATAACCCACAGATTACGCTACCATGTACAAAAATGTAACTACTATAATCTGCCCCCTAAGTACAGTAGAACTATAACTACTATAAACTGCCTTCCTATGGTACAAAGAATATAACACTATAATACGGCCGCTCTATGAGTAACATAGAATATAACTACTATAAACTGCCGTCCTATATGAACACGAATAATAACTACTATAATACTCGCCCTCAAATGAACAAGAAAAAAATTGACTATAATACTGCCCCCTATGTACAAGATTATAATAAACACTATAATACTGCCCCCTATGTACAAGAATATTAATTACTATAGAAACGGCCCAACCTATGTACAAGAATAAAACTATTAAAAAACTGGCCCTCTATGGTACCACAGAAGATAATTACTATAGAACTGCGCCCCACTATGGTAACAAGAATATAACTAAACTTAATACTGCCCCCTATGTGACAAGAAATATAACTACTAAAATACTGCCTCCTTGTAACATGAATAAACTATTTCTATAAATACTGCCTCCTATCATACAGAGAATATAACTACTATTAATACTTGCCTCCTATGTACAAGAATAGTAACTATTATAATACTGCCTCCTATGTACATGAAATATAACTACTCTAATACTCGCCCCCTATGTACACGAGAATATAACATATAATACTGACACCTATTTACAAGAATCTAACTACTAAAAAATACCAGCCGTCCTATGTACAAGAAGAATATAACTAACAATAATACTGCTGTCTGCTCCCTATGTAGCAGAGAATATAACTACTAATAATAGTCTGCCCCCTATGTTATAAAGAATATAACTACTATAGATACTGCCCTCCTATGGTACAAGAAATAACTACTATAATACTGGCTGCTATGTAAACTATTGAATATAACTACTATACATACCCGCCTTCCTATGTACAAGAATATAACTACTTATATTACTGCTCCTATGTACAAAGAATAATAACTACTAAAATACTGCCCCTATGTACACAGAAATAACTATTATAAACTGCCCCTATGTACAGAGAATATAACTACATATTACCTCGCCTCCTATGTACAAGAATAATATACTACTATAATACTGCTCCTAATACAGAGAATATAACTTCTAAAGATACTGCTCCTATTTACAAGAATATAACTACTATAATACTGCCTCTATGCTACGAAGAATATAACTACTATAATACTGTGAAAAGGCAACGCAACAAAAGTGCTTACGCTTCACAACAAGAGGAGGAAATCCGAGACGACTGGGATGAGATAAAATCCAGAAGAACTTTAATTCACATGCTATTTAAAAAAAAAAATAAAATCATATTTCCAAATTGCTCGAACAGGGGATACAAAATTGGATTGTAGCTTATTGTGGCATGGTAACCAGCAGCAAAAGAGTATGCACGACTGCCATTTGGCCTAAATGCTAGAAACATATATCAAAAACTGCTGATAAATAAAATGTACTGGAGATAAAAAAATATAAATAATGATAAATATATACAAATGTTTAACTAATAGTGGTAATTGTGAGATGTCTTTGTTGGTTATTTCATACCCTTGAGGTGTGGCGGGTGGATAAGTGAAATAGTCTAGAGTAAAAGTTTCCTGTTGTAAAGCTACCTCCCCTGGGTGATCATATCACCTTCTCCAATACCTGTACTGTAAATGAAGAAACATCCCCTGCATGTACAGTAGCAAAATGTTTCGAGACAAGCGGTAAGACTTAAAAGTGATTGGCGTCGAATTGCATCCAGAAAGATGTCGGCGCACATCTGATTTTTAAGTGACCAGTAGTGCAGGGGCCGACATGATTGAAGATTACCAGCAACGGCAACTATAAGGTAAATGACAAAATATCGTGTTGCAGTTGATATGTGACTGTATGGTGAAGTGAGTCATAGCCATTACTGTGGTGTGAGGAACTGACGAGAAATGTGTCGTTGTTTTAGTAACATAATTGCAGGCAGCTGCATTCCGTATGGCCTGCACTTAAAAAAACCCGTTCAATTATCTAACCAACGATGAATTTCTTGATTTTTTTTTAAGATAGCAATAAATCATGTGGAGATAGAAATTCGCTCCCTCAAAATGAATACGCCCTCTTTGCAACATATCTTACATTATATTCTCCAAGATTGTTTTAATTTTAGGGGTTGACATCAGTAAGGGGAATGATGTTTTTTCTTATGATTCTCGTTCTGATTTCTGGAAAATTGCTGCTCATAGCTGTTACTAAATGGTGTATGTTCCTACATCAACTAAACTTCAGATTCTCTGTCTATAGTTTTCACTCTACGAGTTTTTTCTATCCATTAGTTCCCACTTTTTGAACCGCCACTTCTCGAAGGTTGGCTATACTATATAGACTCCTTTGTTTTAAATCTATCTTCATAATGCTTTGATGTGACGTGAACTCCTGATACATCACTACAGTTTCTCCTCAATCGGCACAGTTTACACACCAAAGGAATGTTTGCGGGGTGGATGTTGTTCTGATGGCAAGAGGAAGCAAAGGAGAATATAATTTTTTTGCCGATCGTGTTACAAGATCCGGTGCTGATTTCACAACCTGGTACCCAACTACTGGTGCTGGACTAAAGTTACCAATCCAAAAAGATTATATGAAGTCATTCCAATGTGTAGTGAATTTTAGATCACAGTGTCATTGGCGCTATTTAAGTAAATTTTCACAAAATGAACCAATACAATCAGTGGACCTTTCCATATAAACAATACAGTGCGGTCTATATACCTACAGAACCACTGGATAATGCTCAGAAAAAGGATTCTTCTCATGAGAAGAGATTACGCTTTCCTCAAATGAGGCGATGTAGATCCAGCGAGTTGCGGGGGAGAACCTAGCTTCCCATTGAAGCCCGCACTTTTGCAGAAAAAAAACCTGTTATCAAAACATAAAAAAATTATGACTGAGTAAATACTCAACCAAAGTTGTAATAAATCATCTGCGCTTGTCCCAATGAAAAATTACTATACTACTTTCCAAAACAAAATTCAAGAGCCAAAATCCTTGGTCATGAGGTATGGACGAATATAATTTACAACATCACACGTAACCCAAACTGCGCTTCCTGGCTAGGGTAACTGTTCGATCGGATGACTGAAATTAAAATGTTTCGTGTCCTGGGGTATTGATGACGTAATGGCGTCAGTCTTGTACATCCGACCCCTCGTTCCCAGTTCTTCGTTGAGGACCGATCCCTGAGGACGATGGGTTGTGAGTTTGGAGTGCATGTATATCGGGGTTTTGGCTCAACAGTGGAAGCATCCTTTCCGCAACAATTTTTGTGAGGAACCCCAGTAGAAACACCTTGATCTCACAAGGATAGATTTTAATCTGATGAATAAGCTGAAAGTGGGATTGCGCTGAAGGACGATAATTTGAATTTATCATATATACCTTTAAATTGCATTATCTATAAAGACCTGCATCCAACAAACAATTGCCGCCCCCCTTGTCAGCATTACATATAATAAATCTGGTTATCTGCAGTTCTTGCTTTCATGGCGGACAACTCCCGAGGGTTAACTCTTATTAGAGCGGAGAGAGCGATCTCTCATACACTTCTCTTTGAGAGATATCAACTCTTCCTCTAAACGACTCTGGAAAATATCCAAAGTAGGGGGCGGGAGTTCAGAGTGAGTAGAAATCCGGATTCCGTATAGATATGTGTAGAATGCCTCGGACCACAGTATCAAGTGATGTTATCACCTTTTGTAAATGCCGTCAATGAAGAGATTCTACATAGCTCACGAAAGATGGGAATATTCGTGTATGTCTAAATGTGTATTCTCAGTGGTTTTGTTATCTCCCCCACGGATACCCGAGTGACAATAACCACAAAATTATTGACAAGGGTACCCTGCCTCGCAATACTGTAATGTCCAAGGAAGTGTGTCAAATACTTGGAAGTCCTTAGTTGGTCAATAAACCCAGTCCTGTTAGATAGAATTCGGATTTTGTTCGGGTGGAAATAACTTTGCAGACATATTAATTAGCTGGTGATGTTACGTCCTGGGGTTCGGCGTTGAATTCCAGTAAAAATGACCCAGGTTTCTTGGGATGTTTCCGCCCCCCCCGCAGTATTGCGTTTTTTGAACAGCGTGATTCGCTTCGATCCACTGCCTCCATCCTCCGCCCCTGTCAGGTGAAGTCTTCAGCCTGGTTCCTCCCCCCTTGTCTCACTCGACTCGGTACGTTGGAATGTGTGTTTGGACATTTTATCGTCTGAGTCCCGAATGTATTGGGTTGATGATTTGTTCTCCTAGTAGTGTCCATATCCGAGAACTGACATTCCTTGATCTTTCTGCTAGGAGTTCCCAGAGAATTCCTGCTACGTAGAATGGAGCGTGAACGCTTGAATCTTGGCTGCCAGTCATACACATCCGATTTTGGGAGTGGTAAGTAAGATCCCGCTGGAACTTTCGTTGTTTTAATGATGTGATTGTTTCCTCTAATTTCTTAATATTTAGCTCCATACTTTCACAAGCAGTAACATAGGACGGGTCCTTGACTAAACTGGAAAATTCCTCTTAGCTGCTGCAATCTGAGGTTTTAATTCTTGATGTAGCACAGCTTTCTCTTTGTATCACTATTAGCCCATGAGCTCCAGGGAGCATTTTTGAAAGAATATCATTTCCTTTTCAGTAATCTCCAAGGAGTAATTGTAGTAGGGCAACTTCTTAAGGTCTGAGACCTCTTGGGACCATATCTTTTATCAATGCATGAAAGAATTCATAGTGTCAGTTCCCACCAAGTTTTGAAGCTTATTTCTGGTCTCAGGTTTCTCCAAGACTTTAAATGCCTTGTTTAGCGTTGCTCAGTCTCCCCTGTAAGCAAACATAGGTTTAGACATTAGTGTTGAGCGTTACGTTTGAAGCCATCCCGACATCGGTCGATGGTCGATAGTTCGGCCATCATCGACAAGATATTCAATTGGTCGAATGATGGATGATCGCCGATGACCATTAAAGTCTATTGTGAGCAACAACACCTTCATTCTTAAAACCCAAACGGGGCTGGAGAAGCTAAATTAAAATCCACAACAGTCAATGGATACGGCTAAAAATCTTAGGCAACACTTAGGTTAAAAATTCACGAAAAAAAAAACACACACCATTCCTATCCCTTCTTGTACCACACTACCCTTAAACCTCATCACCCAAAAATTTAAAAATGCCAAACAGAATTTTTTGAACCACATTTTACTTGAACGGACATTGACACCCCGCCCCGGGGGAACCACAGAGCCCCCAAACCTGCAAAAAACCCCCAAATTTAAAAAGTGCCGGAAAAAAGGAGTCTTTAAACCACCATTTTAGTTTCACTGGATATAAACTATCCCTTTCGGGAAACCCCGCAGAAAGACCCCAAACCGCATGACCCCAGATTAAAAAATTTTCCGGAAAAAGGAGTCTTTCAACCACCTTTTTATTTTTCACGGACAATACTGCCCTTCCGTACGCTTGCCCCCCGTATGAGTGGACCAATTGATTCATTTTGGAAATACGGGGTAACGCCCCTTTACCCCATTGCCCTTTTTTCTTGGCATTCTTTTTTCTCTTTTTTACTCAACATGCTGGGGGAAATGGCTCTGTACTTTTTTCTTCCGTGCCCCCTACTCCATGTCCCTCGAATAACCTACACGGCCCCAGTCTTCCTTACCTCCCTTTTTAAAATTCGGGGAATTTTTTTAACCACTTTTTTTGTACATGCAAGTTTTTTGTATTTTAATTCTAAAAAAACATTTTTAAAAAAGGAGGAATCCCCCTGTCTTTGTTTCTCTTTTTTAATTGATTAAAGGGTTGCTCAATACAGGGATTGAAACTATTTTTAAAGGGGTTTTGTCTCACTACTTTGATTCTCTTACCTCAGTCCTGTTTTCCCTTGGGGTTTCATTTTGAATTCGGGGCGTGTTTACGGTTTCCACTGGGCTGCGTAAAGCCAGGTCTGTAGCTAAGCAACCAGTGTGGCACCCTATCGGAAAAAAACAGGCTTAACTATAGTGCCCCGGGGAGCTGAGCCCCATCAAAGGGATATCTCGAATAGGAGGACACGAAAATTACAAATTGCAAAGTAACGTTTTTACAAGATTTTTTTAACAAAAAGAATCCTTGTAGTGAGACAACCCTTTTTAAAAAGATTGCAAAAACAATCATTTTTAATATGTGTCCATTAAACAGGTCCAAAACCTATTCCGTTTTTCTGACAGAAACCATCCCCCCTTGACCACTCTGAAAATTTGTGAAAACAAATACTGTTAGAAAAAACATTTTTTTTTAATAGAAAACCTTTGTATAGCTGCTTTCAAAAAAATGGGCCCCCCAAAAATTTAAAGCATGACCCTTGAGCCACTTGGACAATTGTGAAGAACAAATGTCTTTTGAAAAACATTTTTTTGAAAAGGACCTTTTGTATTTCTGCATTCAAAACACGATCCAAAAAATTAAAAAAATGACTTCTCACCCTGTTAAAATTTTGAAGAAAAGCCACTTTAAAACCCCATTTTTTTTTCCCAAAAGGGCCCTGATTATAGCTTTCTCCAGCAACAGACCCCAAAAAAATTTTAAATAAGCTTTTCCCACTTTAAAAAATTTTGAGGAGAAATCCACTTAGAAAACCCTTTCGGATATTAAAAGGTATTTTTTTTGGGAACCCACAATTCCCTGTGGTGACTAAAAAAAAGCTGATTCAAATTTAAAAAATGCAAAGTAATCTACAACAAAGGGGGGCCCCGCGCCAAAGTGAAAAAAAAACGTATCTGAAATGTACAGAAATAAAAGATTTTTGGAACCCATAACCGGCGAATTTTCAAAAATTGTGGATTTTTTAAATTAACCCGCAAGGGGCTATATCAACAAAAGGGGAAGGGCAAAATTGAAAAAGAACACCTATCTGAAAAAAATACGATAATAAAAATGGGTTTGCACCAACAAAAGAGACGCAGTTACAGAAAAGATTGACCTAATAAATTTCAGGCTGCCCCAAAATCCAGGAAATATTTCAATAGAAAACTGTTAAAATAAACTATTCAATGTCTACACTAAGTCTTGGTGAACTTTTAAAACCAGTATTTTTTATAATTTTTTTCCGTTTTC